>JAUZNJ010028001.1:0-16393 GCA_034780135.1 Jordanella pulchra
TCTTCTATGAGAGCAGCTGATGAGTCCTAGCAGAAGTCACAGATCCAACTCGCATGAGCAGGCAGGCAGAGGTTCAGCTAAGCTCAACTCAGAGCTTCAGGTTTGAGACAGGCTTCCTAGAAACAAGGACAAAGGCAGGTTAGAATCTGGGTCCTCACTTGAGGTAACAAAGATTCTTCAGGTTTTCAGAGGCTTAGGTTGGTCAACACTGCAGCGCCGAAGGAAGGTCTGACTGCTGCTTAAGAAGGATGGTCTCCTGATGGGCTGATGATCCTCAGGTGTCCTGAGGGCTCCAGCCCAGGAGACCCACGGCGCTGGGGTCTGCTGGAGGAAGGTGGTAAAACTTCGGATCCCAACAGTCATGTCATTTGTTTGGCTGGTAGAGCAGTACTGGAAGGTTTAGAATAGGAACCAGAAGAAGACTGGTGGTGGCATCCTGAGTGGTGCTAGGATATTAAAGGTTTCCTGAGATATCTAACATGTTTCCCTGACAGAGCTCGCTAAAGTATCATGGTCTTTGTCATGTCCAGTTGCCTAAACGTAAAGCTCTTGTACTTTTCTTTTTTATGGGTTTGAATAATTTCCCTTTTAATGGGAAGCACATAACCAAAGCATCTATGTTCTGCTGTCTTGTCAAAATGTGCATAAAAGTTAAAAAATGTCTTTAGACTACATAATTAAAAAGCATGTGTTCTAACAGAGAGCTGAAAAATGAACGTTCACAACTGCAAACTCTCTTTAAACACTGACTTCCTTCAGTACCTTTTAAGACAACAATCAACACCTTAATGCTCACAGCATCATCAATCACTCACTCGTGTGCTTCGAGCAGACATAGAGATATAGACTGTTTAGATCTACTGTTCTGCGGAGAAGTAATTACAGCTTCTAATTGCATCAACTTGGAGTTCTCCTGGGAGCAACAGAGCTCCAAAACAAAGAAGAGATTAATAATGAAATGATGAGACATGAACTATCAGAGGATGATGCTGTGGGAGGGAAAGCTGCAAATTTCAAGATGTGGACAAGTGAAGCCTTAATCACTTTATCTGATTGGTATTTGAAGTCATGAATCTCAATTAGCAGGCCTTTAGGATCTTTTCTTGGCAGCGATGCATGATCCATTTCCATGATTGGACGTTGGCTGCTTGTCAGGCAGAGTTATTATGATGCATTAATAGATAAAGCTGCAGAAGAAAGTAAATGATGGAACTCAGACAACTTGAAATGCTAATTTGTAAAAATAAAAATCAGCTTTCCTTTTTCATTGTCTGATTTCCTTTATAGTTGCTATTAACTCTTGCTTTTCTATGTTTAAAGTTATAATGTCCTTTGTCTTTAAATGCATTCCCATGTAGTTAAATCTTTGTCTTGTCTTTTTTCTCCATAATTACGGCTGTGTATAAAAAAACTTTGTTTTTTACCAACAGTCCCATCTCTGAGCTGCCAGAGCTTATTTCATTGTTCACACATCTTGTCAAAATTTTATATTGGTTCCTGCTTATAACAAAACCTTAAATGTTGTCTGGGTTTTCTGTGGAAAAGATATTTATTTCCCTTGATATATTGGAAGATGAAAGTAAACAATTTAATGGCAAAAAGAAATAAACCATTGAACATTTTTCAACCAAATTAAGCAAAAAAGATCAGTTAAAAATCTTGAGGATATGTTGTGTGATCGTTGACAGCTGAAATATTTGTTAAAAATTTTGCAGAAAATGATTTTTTGTCTTTAGATACAGTGCTGGTGACGACACACTTTTCTGCAGCAATAAAAGAAAGATACGTCTCTTTGCAATAGAAATAGAGATGTGTGGCACTTAACATTTTCATTTGAAAATAAATCTTTACACCCCATTTAAGCTTCCCTTAACCTAACAATTAGAGACCAGCAAGTATTAGTTTATAACAATATATTCCAATGATATATATTGAAGTTTGTGATTACAACTGGGCAAAACAACACCAAACATAGGCATGAATACTTCTGCAGACAGCTATGTCATCACTAAGCAGAAAATGCTCTTGGATAGTAAAATACATGATTAAAAGTTCTGATTTTTTTATTTTTTTTTGTCTCCAATTGTCTTAAATGTGAAGCAACTCATTGCTCGGTGTCTTCCTGACATCACCTGGGGTAATTCTGAAGGAATGCTAATCTGTGATTCAGTTTGATAATATGTGTATGAAATATTCACACCTCTCTGCTTCTCTCAGCATTGATTTTAGCATCCTGTGAGCGGTGTCTTTGTGAAACATGTGTCTGATATTGGAGAAGGCTCCGGGGAGGAGTATATGTGTGTGTGTGACATGGGGGAATCGCTCTGATGAGTATCCTACTTGACAGTTGCTCTGCACCAGCCATTGCCTCTCACCTAAGGCACAGGCGCTGACATTCTTCAAAAGCCGTCCACCTGTCATTCACCACTAATTGATTTGTCCTTGGATAGAGGTGTCTACGAACGTTTTTGGGAGGATATGCATTTTGACAAATTCTCTGTGAAAAATCATGTACTGAACACAAAAAAGGGCGTCTCCTTGACAATATTATGCTTTCAGTGCCTTAAGGTGAACTATTAGCTTTGATATGTGTTCGATTGTTCCAACATGGCAGCAGGGGGCTTCATAAAGGGAAATGTCAGAAACTTATAGAAAACCAGGATATTGCGAATTTTATACTCAATGTTTAATACCTTCATTGGATTAAGATTGTTCTACTTATTTATGCATCCCAGTTTAATTTGACATGTGGATGTTAGATGTGAAGGTCTGATATTGAATTGTTTTCATTTTAGTGGGTTCTATCTTTTTTGCTATCAGAAAATGGTATCCAGATGCTGCGTTGTGGTTTCAGACCAATTATTGTCTTTTTTCAAAGCTACCCCCCTTAAACTACTACACACTCACCTAAAGGAAATTTGAACAATTCAGATAGGGTTGTGTGATATTATATCGAATTAGAAATGTATTTATACTCTTCTAGGACGTCTCAGACGTTAGAGCTTTAGCTAACTACACCAGTTTTGTTAGGTCAGAGCTACACTTTCCACCATTACTTTCTTTTGTACCCATTGACTCAGTTCATAAACACTTCAGGTATTTAGTATCATTGGATTGAGTTCCTTTAAGGCATAAAGAATAATGCAGTTATCTAAAAATGTGAATATAAAATGTGAGATAGATTCTTGGGATTTTAAATTTGCAGCATTTTATTGTATTATATGAACTATTAAGTCTTTTGCTACTGTTTTTTGGGAGTGTTATTTTCAACTTTTGGTTTTGAAAGTGACAGCATGGAATAGACCTCATGAGTCAAAACAATCAGTCCCTCATAATAGTGCAAAAAAATGCATGGCATTATTCGCCTGGCAATTCAGACAAATAAAGATCCAAAACCTGTTTTAATTGAGGAAACCTCAAATAACAATAATAAAAAAAAACAAATCTACAATTGCATTTCTTTATCATAAACTTTAGCCATCTTACTTCAACCAATGTACAAGAAGAGAGAGGCTGCCAAGCTCAAACTATAGTCAATACTGCTGAAAGTCAGGTACAAACTAGAAGACAAAGATTTCTACAGTGATTGTTGCCTCAAAAGATGCATTGGTACAAATACCAAAGGACGGAAAGTGATTTTTTGCGCATGTAGACAATTTTAGACCAACAGAATGTAACGAGCAGGACAATTTGTGTGCCCAGAAATAGAACCAGACTACTGGAAGAAGTTTAACAGTTTATTAAAGAGGAAAGTCGGGATTGGGCAGCGAGGATCTGCAGCAGTGGCTCGTCTTTTTTGGGGGGAGATTCTCAGTCTTATTCTCGGCATGAGAAATCAGACTGCTTGGATTTCAGAACTTGGAAGGAAACAAACCTCACGGAAAGATAACGAACGGATCCAGTGGAGCGGGCTGCAGTCTATGGAGAGAGGGTTCCTGGAGAGGATGAGGCCCGCGTGCTGGAGAATTGGAGGTAAGGGATGCTGGCTTAAATCGGCATTGAAGGGAAAGCAGGGGTCAGAACCAGGTGGTCAAAAGTCAGAAGAGAATCCAGTTCAAAATCCGGAATCAGGGTAACTAGGAAGCAGGGGTCAGAACCAGAAGGTACAGAAACAGATCCAAAATGAAGTCTAGTGGGGGAACAGGTCACAGCAGGCAGGCAGGCAGGCAGGCAGGCAGGCAGGCAGGCAGGCAGGAAAAATGCTGGAAAAAGTCTCACCATTGGGCTCAAGCAATAATCTGGACACAGTCTATGATGTGAAAGAGGTTTTTAAAGGCAGATGAACAGGTTTCAGCTCATGAGAGTGAGCAGCAGAGGCAGGTGGAAATAATCTGATCATCAGACCAGAGCTGACACACAGATTCATGACACAGAAATAATAGTGGAATGATATTAATACAAAAAAAACCCATTAGAGGCAGAAAGTGTGCATCTTTTTCTCCTCTCAACAGGGATTTTCTCCTCATAAGATAAATCAACAAAGACAACTTTCTCACATTTTTATTAAATTATATTCATCTAAATATAACTGCAGTTTTTTTCATTTTATTTTTACTTTTGTTTGAAGCATATATAGGCTACCTATGTAAATGTCTCTATAGATATCTTTTAGTATCATATTTATTATTTTTTGAATAACTTTTATTACTATTACCTTCGACTGCATGACTGGAAAGGTCAACTTGCGTTCACAACCATTTTCGAACTGCTATAGAACAACAATTTGCTCAATTTAATGGGGCAGACCAAAACTGGTTTGCACGTCCAAACATTTGTTAACCAATCATTTAATTACCAGCAATACGTCCATTTATTGCACATATGAAAGAAAATGAGTGAAAGTCTTAGCACACTTATTTGGAATCTTTGAAGATCAGGTACTTGGAGTGATCGTTTCACTGGTAAGCTTGCAGACTGAAGAAAAAAATTTGATGGAAATTTTATGGAAACTATTTTGTTTTTATTTGATCCTAGTATACCGCCTGCTGTGTCTCTTACCAAAAACAAATGAGGCCAACACACTATCAAACTAAATTGCAACAAAGCAATCTTCAGAGGTTTTGTTGGTTCTGTAAATTTAGCAGAATGATTAGAACATTTTGCATTAGTATATATATGACAAAATGTTTGATATGTTTTTTTATAATACAATTCCGGTGAGAAACTTATAAAAAGGCATAATGATATTGAAAAAAATAATTAAAAGATCAGTTTGTTGTTACTGACTTAAATTGATTCTGTATAAACGGCTGCTATTTGATAGTGCTGATGATATTATATAATCTGTTTGAAAAGGAAAAAAACTTGCATAAAGTCATTTCTATTGGTAAACCGACTGAACTGTCCTCTTTAAAAATTTAGAATATAAACATGTTTACTTGAAGACACATTTGTAGTTTAGCACCAAAATAGCATCTTGCAGGTTCTGTAATCGTACCAATTAAGAACCAGTTAAGCACCGGAACTTCTTTACTAGAAAACATTGCTTTCCATTAGGCAGCACTTTTTGATTCATGCAAGATCAGAAAATATAAAAATGCAACCACAGGTGGAAGTGACCTCTCTGACTATTGAATACAGATTCAGAAACTGTTACTATCCTCACTAGCCACATGCCTGGAGGACCAGCATGAATACATTGGCTTTTCTGACACCAGAACCATCCTATTTCTTTCAGAGCATGACCACGAAGACCATAATGAATGCAAGACTTTCGCAATTATTCAAAAAGAAAACGCACCAAGCCTCAAGCTGAATATCTGTTGCCGTTTCAGCTTGAGTTCAGTCATCACAAAGGATTGCTTAGAAGATTCATCTCTCCCTGGCGATTAACTAGATATCTTATTGTCCCTCCTTCAAAAAATGCTTTTATTTCATACAGTTCTTACTTTTTTCTTACTATTATTATAAAGCTGAGTCAAAAAACTCCTTCAGTCATTCATCTTGTCATATGATTTACAGCACATGATCCATCAAAGTCAGAGCACATCTAAAACAGTTGAATTATTTAATATTCATGTGTTGGTTTCATGCTGCTTTATTTCAGCCTAAAAAGGGGGTATTTGGGGGCAATAATAAACAAAAGATGACCCCTAAATATTACAAGAATCTAAATACAAGATGCATAAAAATTCAACTGCTGCTCTCCTTATTACCATATACAGTAGCTTCCAGTTTGAAATACACTTCTCCTTCTCCCCCAGCTGTCTGAGAAGCAGAGGAAGCTTCACACAGTAATTGGCGTGACTCTGAGGATCTATTCCCTGGTGTTTATACCGAACAAGGAGAGCAGCTAATGTATTAGTGTTGGAAAAGGTTAAATGCCTATGCTGACATTAAAAGGTAATTAACGTAAAAATGAATAAGGACCCCTTTATTTCATATTGCACCAAGATATATAACAGAGCTCCTCTGATAACAATGTGCTGGAAGATTATCATTACAGAACATGTCCTCCAACTCCAGGCTCTGCTTCAATAACAATAAATAATGCTTTTTGCAGAAAAGCATCCCTTATTGGTAGTCTACTGGTCTCTACCCAGAAATCAAGCAAATTATACTCTTGGACACAGGCATGTAAAGATGCAGGTTTAATTTTTTGATGGTATTCAAGCTGACTTTGCAGCATACCTGATAATGTACTGTATGCCTGCTGTTCTGATTCCTGTGAAGCTTTAGGCTACAGAGGGCTGATTAACCATTTGTATTTGAATTATGTGACACACAATATGTACATCTACATCAGGGAAATATAAGTTAAAGAGATTAAAGGATAGGAGGGGGAGACCTGTAAATCTATAGGTGGTCCAGCTTTAAAAGAAAAAAAAATCCCCCACATCCTTTTACCTTGGGTGCCCCACTGCCACATCAGCAATGAATGATTGAAGGATTAAAGGTCTTATCCGAACTATACCTTATTGCTTGTTAACAGGACTCAACACCCTGAGGAAAAATCTAGGGTTAATATGAAGGGAGATTTAGGAAGGTGAATGGGTGGATTACCTTATTATGGAGGCCCCTACAGGGAAGTAATGGTGTTAGCAGACACAATAAATAAGAAATAACCCAAAACAAGTAGGAAAGATAGGATACACAAGGTGGATTCTTCATTGTTTTTTCTTCTTTTTTGCTTTTCTATGAGACATAGAATAATAAGCTGACATTTAGTTTTATTTTTACTCAGGTCTCTTTGGGTTTCAGATTTACCATGGGACATGGCTTAATATGACCCACAACCCTTTTCTGAACCCACCTCCCATTACCACTAAATTGTGAAAATGATAGAAGAAGTGAACAAATGTAGCTTTGTCTTCCAGCTCTCTATTCTTGATACAAGAACGTAATTCTTATATGCCATAATAGAAATTATGACAATCAGTTGGAACAATAAAGAACCACAAAGTATTTACATTTTTCGTAGGTCATCTTTTATTTAACAGAAATGACAACACATGGGAACCTAAAAATTCAGAGACAATCGATGCAGGCTAATTGAATTGAAAGTTTTCCTTCATTGTCAATCACCCAAACATACAGAATAGCTCTGTTGACAATTTTAAATTATGAATGGCATATGATAGGAGCTACAGTCTCAAACAACAAGCAGAATAAGCAAAATTGATGATAAACAGCAAAGTAAAAATTGTATAACAAATAAATGGCTCTCAAATATACATACAAAGTAAACTATCCTGGTGATGCCGTTTTTGGGCTCACATGCTCAAGCATGCCTTTGGGCAGTACATTAACTAACAGTGCTGATCAAAGGTGATATCAATGGCAAGCCTAAACTGGCTTAGGTGAATTTTATTTTTCCCAGTAATGGTTACTTTGAAGACTATTCCCACTGAGAATGAGGTAGCTTCCTTAAGCAGTAATCAAAATGTGAGTGTTAGAGCAATAGTAAGAACCTGTGTATTGATTAATGTGGAAAGCAAATGATATTTTAAGGCAGCATGAAAGACCAAAGCATAATGTAAAGTACACAGATTTGGTCTGTATCGACCGGCGGGAATTCACAGACCTACTGTTTGCAACAGTTAATTAGAAAGATCAATATAATAGCATCCAGTTCTCTGTCATGTTGATGAACAAGCTTCTGTTGTCTTCTGTGGTGGTTTGACAGGCATGTTTTATAGATTTTTTTTTTAATTCTTCAAAGCTCCCCTTTTTCTGTCATAGTTAAATGCCATTTTGAACTATGCACATTGTTACTGCAGGTAATTACTTGAATCAAAGATGTTACTAATTACTCAGAGGAAGGCAAAACCAAATCAGGAGAAAAGTTCATTTTAAAGCGCCCAAAGAAGTGGTTTCTTCTTTTTTTTTAAAGCATATAAGCTTCAGTTGTCATGACTTTGGCTAACAGACATACACCCAGAAGACTAATGCTTTCTCGAGTTTCCCTTTTCCATGTTCCCAGTGGTAGAGGCTTTCTATGCCGAGCTCAGCTTTGTTCACCATCATTATTTCTACCTTCTGTTGCTAACCCTTCCCTTTCTGTGGATCTGGGATCATTACAAGCCTGCTCCTGCACTTGTCTGCCTGCCAACAAAACATCTTGGACGTTTTGAGCTACCTCAACCTGCTAGCCTCAGTGCCTTTGAAGTAAAAAGGCGTATCATTAGCAAACTCCTTCCCTGAGTTTGGACCTAACCTTTTATCTGTAAAACACAGCTCAAGGGAATCCTACCTGTAGAATACCTGTTTTTTTCAGTAAGCACAGCTTTCTTACATTTGAAATTTCCCCCAAAATTTTACCAAAGATCGATATGATTACAATCATCGTAGCAGATTGAATTGGTTAAGGATGGACATTTTACATAAAACAGAGGAAGCTTTTGAATAACATAAGATATTTAACTCTAGTAAAAATTTGGAATATCACATATTTCACCCATTTTTAATTAATTTTTTTTCATCATTATGAGCTCATTTTGGTTTGTTACCATTCCGTTCACTATCATATAAATCTGGGTCTGTTCAGTTATGGTAACCTTACAATTTAGGAGGCTTCATTGCTCGTATGCATAAGAAGAAAACCGCTTCAAGTGGATAGAAATGTGTAAAATGTTTTACTTTGACTGTATGTCAGAATAATATAATATCTGTATTGTTTTTATCTGATGTTTGTTTGGATACTTACGCTTGGGGAGGAAGATCCTTAGGGAGGATCCCAGGACAAGAACCCTGAAGTTAATTAATGATGGACTTTTGTGAGGTCAGAATGGTCGTGAGACAAGGAAGTGCTTATGTACATATCATATATGTTGACATACAGCTGTGTTACCCCTTCCCTTAGAGCTGTGTGTTTGTTGTGAATTAGGGCCTCTCTATTCTAATAAAATGCGAGGTGGAAGCAGATGAAATCAGAACTGAGCAAGGGTGTGCTCTGCTGGTTCTCCACCCGCAGGTAAAGACGATGTCTCATTTTTGTGTCTAATTTCATTTATAGATGTTTTGATCCAACACTGTATGGTAAGGATTTTATGTACCTAAACTGTTGAATTTTTAGGATAACTAACATGTAATCTTTCACTTCATGTTCCTTGATATAAATATGAAGAAGCCTCAATTTTCTTTCAAAATTAAAAACAATTTGTTTTTCAAGCAAAGACGATGTGTACTCATATTTATAGGTCCGGCTGGATAAAGCCAGCTAAAGTAATAATTCAGAAATTTAGAAATCCTGAAACATTCTCATATTATGAGTTTTCCTAAACATTTAGAAAATATTTTGAAACATCTCTTTGTCTTGTTAAGTGCGGTGGAAAATGTATGTTTATGTGTGCCCATGTCTTTTCCAAAGACACTGCAAAAGTTTTCTGAATGCATGGCTTAAAGGTAGCTTTTAAACAGCTTGATATTTGGGGTAAATTCTGTTTACATCAGCTGCACAACTACAAAAGTTCCACATTAGACATTTTAAAAAGATGGGGACCTGAAATGATTCAGCAGACACAAAATTAACTTTTTTATACATCTGAGTTTCTAGAGAAAAAATTAACGAGAAGAGATCATAGCAGCAAAATAAGCCTGATTGTTGGCCTAAGACATTTTGTTTAAAAAAAAAATTCAGGATGGTGGCAATAAATTCTACACCTATGAGTAAGTTCAAAACAGTCCTTTCAATCATATTTTCTCCTTAATTACTGCATCTAACCAAATTAAATCGATTTTTCCTGAGTTTGCTAAATAAGGACCATTTTTACTACCAATCCCTGGACAGCACTGCATTTAAAGGGAAGCTCCCCTTATCTGAGAGGATCCCAAACTCCATTAAAGCCAACAGGAAATCTACACAAAGATAAGCTTCTCATTATGCAGACAGAAGAAGATAGAAGCTGTGTTTCAATTGTATAATAGGACTAAGGGTTGCAAAAGGAAGATTTATGGAAGGTTAGATAAACCACTTACACTAATCTTACTGGTTCTTTTACAAAGATCTTGGCTTTTTATTAGCATTTACATTTGGATTTCTAGTCTGTAGTATCCAAAATCTATTTTTATCTTTTTTTTCATATGTCTGAGAGGAGGATTGAACACTTTTTCATGTTTTCTCCAATTATAGCTAATAGATCTCAATGTTGTTCAATTGTTTTATTTTACCCCTCTAGTTGATTTTAAGTTTTCAAGAACTATGATTTAGGTCTGATTTAGGAATTTCAGCTTTAAACCTATGCAGACATCTACTTAATGAGATGGTAACCCTGCCATAAAAGAAAAGAACAAAAACAAGCAAACAAAACCATGGTATAGTGGAGATAGTTCTATTGCATCACCTTTTACTGTTTTTACACTTGCCTTCAGCCTTTGCATGGTCCAGTTTAGGACTGTAGCATAGCTTTGGCGTCTATCTACAGCAGTCAATGGGCTACAGTGAGCTCTACCCAGAACAGGTTGCTAGTGTAAAAGGGCCAACTCATGGACTGCTAACAATGCACATACATAATTTACAAGGACATTAAAAACAGGAATAGATTTCTGCCTATAAATTCAAGCTGTGGGATTTAAGGCGAACGTCTCACTCCAACTGCCCATAATCATTTTAATTTCTAGATCTGCTATGAATTAAACTGCATTTTTTTTAAAACTAGAGTTTTGTTACTGCTGTTGTTGCACTCAAACACTGGAATCATAATAATCTTGGCAGCATGCTGTAATCAAGTTGTTATAGGTACAAGTGATAAAGGTTACCTCATAATAACTTTGGGAAGTAGAGAGTACAACACAGTTAAAAGGTATAAAGGTAAGGTCATATGGTTATGAAAATATTGAAAATTCATAAGTTTACTGATGGACCAAATGGACCAAATTATACATAATAAGCCGACATTGTGGCATAATTTAATTGTAAAGCCTCTGAGTGCAACCAGAGTGAGCTACTGGCAAAAAAATTAGACGGTCATTGTATGAGAAAGGGCCCCTTTGACACCAAACACGAAACCAATACTATAGCTATACTGATTCACCAAAATTATATAGAAATAAATTATTTCCAGTAATAAGCCAGTGCTCTCTCTCTTCCTGTGTGATTCAAAACCATTAGTGTGCTACTTCTTGTAATTTGGACCAACTGTTTCAAGATTTTGATATTATTGGTTTTAATTTCTTTCTTCACAGATTTAAAGTGGCTGTGGGGTTGTAAAATAAGGAAGCACCATCTGTGTCCTGTTGTCTAGTAGTAGAACATGTGTTAAAAACAACATAAACATGTCTTCTCAGTAGTTAAGGCAATCTCACCAGGACACTTCTTATGCTAACAAAATCATCTTGCCAACGAAAATCAATTTGCTTTCATCAAGTCTAATAGCTTTTGGTTATGAGGATCCACTTTGAGTAGAACATCAAGAGACTATTTGTTGGGGAAAGGAAACTTTCTGAGAACACTTCAGTGGCGAGGGACACATATGCCAAGATAATTAAAAGAGCTCTTTCTAAATGTCCCAGCTTTTACTGAGACGATATGCTTACAAATTTAAGTGTTGCATCTCTTCAGATTAAAAGCAATGTCATCTTATCATGTTAACCATTAAACAAAGACGTTGTCTTCTGATGCAGTATAATGCATTTTTCTGAGCTTTTCTGATCCTCAATTATTCACACTTTGATCCACTGATGTGAACCTTTGCTATGATCATAGTGCATTAACACATTCAATGTAGGTAAGAAAACCACTGGTTTTAAAAAGGTCTACTGTGGATCCACTCCCATATGAATGCAAGTTTAGAGGATGTTTTTATGAACATGCATAGTTGCTGGACTTAATGACCTTGTAGATAAAAAAATCAACTCACATTAAACATAACCATGCAACGGGACAAAAAATAATTCGATACCATTATTTCAATACTCCGCCTCTGAGCTATAAAAATAATTTATTGCCTTCCCTCCCACAATACATCTACCGTCAGTCACAGGTAGAAAGCAACAGCACTTAATTTTTAGGTTTTTTTTTTTAATATCAACAATAATGAGTCCCCTCTTCTACTCGAACTGAACTTCTCTTCAAACCACCTTAGTGTGGGGGAGGGAGTTTCATTACTCCTTCAGACTAGGCCTGAAGGAGTAATGCGAGACTATCTCCCAGTGGGCCCAACACCTGCAGGGATGACCATAAGGCTCCAGTGCAAAAAGGATTGAGCAGTAGTGAGAGGCAGAGGCCTTGGTCCCCTGATCCAAAAACACTAAAACAAGCTCCGAGGACATGTAAAGTCCCTTGCCGGTGGGATGCCTAAGCTTCTCTGAGAGGTGAAGTGATGCAGGCTAGAAATAGTCTGGTTCACCTCAATGCATAGCTTGGGCTCCTGATTCTCTGGAGTTGCCTGCAGTGAGAGTCAGAGGGCTGGGTTGGGTGTGCTTGTCTCCTCCCAGCTCAGCCCATCATGTTGGATTTTACCCAGTGGACGAGAAGTTCATATCCCTTCGCCTTTGGGTAGGGGGGAGGTCTTTGGCTGTTGTCTTGGCATATGTGCCCAAATGCAGTATGGAGTACCAGGCCTTCTTAGCATTCCTAAGGAGGGGTACTCGATTGTCTCACGGATTCTATCATTCTTCTTGGGAACTTTAACACCCATCTGGGGACAACAGTGACTGCTGGCTGGAAGAAATGTATCCAAACCTCTGAATCCTAGTGGTGTTTTAGTATTGGACTTCTGTTCAAGTCATGAAATGTTTCTTGAACATTGGATATTCAACCATAAGGATGTGCATCACCACACTTGGCTCCAGGACGACCTTGGCCAGTAGCTATTTAGTTGCACAAATTACACTACATTAATACTTGCAACTAAAAAGGAAGACCTTATGTATAATTTGATGGTTTTTTTTATCTGACGTAAATCAAGCTGAAACTCTATGAGAGCAAAAGGGCACAATCTAAAAGTGTAAAACCTCTTAGATAAGGCACATCCCAAGCAGCCATAGATAAATTGATGAGAAAGCTGATTTTAGTAAGACTGTCTTTGTATCCTCAAATTTCAAAGACATAATGGATGCGATGGAAATGGAAGGGGGGAAATGGCCTGAAAAAAAGAAACTTGGAAAATGTTTCTGGATTTGAAACAGACTTAATATTGACTAAAAAAATCCTTAGCCAAAGGCACTCAGGGAGTTAACCTATTTCTTTGTCCATAGCATAGACCGTTGGTTTTTTCACTTTCTGTCATTCATGCGAGATCAAATTTCTACAACCCTTTCAAAATAAACCATCTTGGGTACTATCTCTGAGTAATAAAAGACAATGCATTGATGTGTCCTCTTTATATGTTTCCAGAAAATGTTTTTTTTTGGTAGAAAACATTGTTTTTATAGGTTGCATATGATCATTTTGATTTTGTTTGGATTGTTCAATGACAAAACTAAAGCTGTGCTCTAAGAGTATAATCCCCTAATGTCACTATACCATACAGTTACATTGCTTTCCGATCTCTAATGTCAGTTTTATATACATACGTTTCTTGGGCATGATTTTTTTAAGATAAAAGTTTTGTTTGACGTTTGTGCCAAAAGAAAAACATAGCACTGAACAAAGAGGAGGTCCATTTTTTAACACTGTCTAGCTCAGGTTGTACGGAACTCTCCAGGCAGGGCAGGGCTGTATTCTCAGCAAATCACTCTAAACCAGTAAGCCTGTAATGATGCTTTCAGTGAAGCTGTGAGATCAGGAGCAGTCAGCTGGATCAATAGTTGAGCACATCACTGTTTAATCAAAGCCTTCACCCCACAGGATAAACCCCGTTTGAGATTGACTGGGTTATGAAACCATCTGTAACCTCTCTGTTGTCACTATGCCAAGACAAATAAAAAATACCCTTTTAGACAGACACAATATATATTGGTTATATTGTTTCATATACTGCAATGTAGCATGGACAGACCAAAGGAAAGCAATGTGGAGCATTAGGTAAATTCATGACTATGTGGCAACTGAGCAACAATCCTTAACACCACTCTCCACCATCCCATGAAAGGACAGTTACCAACTCTTTGCCTCTTCCCGCCATGCTCTTTCTCTGTATTCTGTCCCAATTATCTCAAGTGTCAAATCTGCACTGCTGCTGAGCCTCTGAATATTTCATACCTCTCATTAAGTAGAGGTTGAGATACTTCTATTATGTATCTTACATCTCTGCATGATATTTTACTTAAAAAAAACAGCTATTAGGAGTTCCTGGTTGGTGAGTGCATGTCTTTAAAGATATCAGTGGCTGATTTGCTCAACTCTTTGAAATCTGGTACAAGAAAAAAAAATGTTTTCTGTTGCTTTCCAAGTATTTAAGAGATAATTTCAATGTTTTTTTAAGTATCACCTAAATGTAATTGTTGTGTTAGAACGGATACTTTGTAGTACTCTAGCTATTGTTTCTATATTCTAGAACAAGACTGGAGAATACAACTTTTAACATTTGAAGTTAACATTTTGTTACTAAATATTTTATTTCATTTCACTATCTCATTAAAAAGGGAAAAGAAAAATAAATGTTTCACTACAGTAGTTTTTGGGGAATATGTCCAACAGCTTTGCACATCTCAACACTGATAATAATTTTGCTCTTTCTTCCTTTAAACATGGCTCAAGCTTAATCACATAAAAATGAAGTACCACAAACATGATCAACAGTCTGTATTAAGGGTGTTAGTTTTCCCCTCGAACACAATGTGTTAAATGTTAAGCATCTTATTTCTTCTTTTTAATGCATTTATTTGCTTTTGAAAGATACTTTAAGTTTGTCTATAGTAGGAAATGAAATTAAATAGCCGACAATGGCCGAAGGTGGCTAAGAGAAAATGGGCCAGCAACAGAATCTAATACCATATAATTACAGTAGAAGCATGGTATAAGGTTACTCCAGTGTAAGGTTTGGGTATGGTCTAGGTATGGAAGGCATAGAGCTGGTATCCTTAAATCTGGCCCTTTAAGTCCAGTGTCCTGCACATTTTAGATGCATCTCTACTTTCACACCAGAATACCATTGTTAAATTATCTCCTCAGTATGCAGCCAAGTTATCTAGAGTCCTGCTAATGACGTGATTATTTGACTCAGGTGTGTTAAAGCAGAGACACATCTAAAAGGTGCGGGACACGGGACCTAAAGGGCCAGATTTTTGGATGCCTGGCATAGAGAAACAACAGCAAAATTGAGAGGAAACATTAGGAAAATATGATGAAAGAAACTTGGATTACAGCAAACAATCTGGTGCCATTGGATAGTCTTGCTGGTCCTTTTAAGTTGAGGTTGGATGTTCTGATGATGAGCTTACAGCATAGCAAAAATGGCCCTGCCCATCAATAGGAGGAGTCAAGTGGTTCAAATACAACATTCAAAAATTTGATTTTGTTTCTGTGCAGATTACAATATTTTTTTCGTAGAGGATTGGGCGACAGTGTTTTTTCAGATTACTCCACAAAGATATAAGCAAAAATAATTCTGTTGGGTACACCTTATTGGCCTTCATGGCACTAACACAAAAATTAGAAAAATGCCCACTTTTAATTAAAAGTCTGAATGAATCATTAGTTTATATATGGGGCTATGAACAGAATTTTAATGAAAGGAAAATTCACCATCATCAACCAGCTCACATCAGTCAGTTATTTTGGAAGGAGCAAACTTACTGTATTGTATAGAAAATGTATGATGGATAAACTTGCACATCTTTCCAAAAAAAAAAAAAAACAATCAAAAAAAAAAAAAACACGAAAAACAAACAAAACTAAAGAAATCACAGTTTAACAGTGTTTTTGTTGTTTTGAAAAAAAGCCTACAGATAAACTTGAACCCTTTTCCAAAATATTTAATAACTTTCATTACTACCTGTTGGGATCTGGAGTTTTTTGCCACCTTCTTCCAGCAGAGCGCGCCGTGGGTCTCCTGGGCTGGAGCCCTCAGCA
>JAUZNJ010028002.1:0-16393 GCA_034780135.1 Jordanella pulchra
TCTATCTATCTATCTATCTATCTATCTATCTATCTATCTATCTATCTATCTATCTATCTATCTATCTGTGTGTGTGTTGAAATCGATTCCATGATTTCCATTTTTTTCTAACATTTATTTATTATTACTTTTGTCAATTTCAATTTATTTTACTGGCAGCTGTCTTTTTCTGCCTTTAATTGAGGGGTATGTAAACTTTCAAGCTCCAATGGTGTTTCAGATCTCCTAGGACAACTATAAGGGAACGCGTTTTTATTAAAGCATAACACCTACAAAAAAGGACATTGATAAATATGCTGTAATGGCTAAAAGATAATGCATTCACAAAACATGCAGAAAGATTTCCCATTTCTTTTATTATTTAGGAAAAAAAATCTAAACTATAAAAAACAAGTTCTGCACTGCATTAATTAAATTACAAATACATTTACCTTAAATTAGGTGTATTTTCATATAATTTGTAAGTAAGATAATTTGCCAATGGAATAACGTAATTTATGTTTCAAATAATAAAAGAAACACATCCATTATCTTATTTCAGGAGCATAACATCTAATTATCTTATTTTCAAGGTCAAAAATAAGCATTTTATTGGCAGATCATCTGTTGAAATTTAGGGAAGTTACACTTATTCTAAGAAACCATTTACTTTTTTAGATAAATATTTTTAGATCACCTTATACAGTATGCTAATAAAAAAGCCTGACTGGTTAATCATAAGCAGGTGTGAGCACCTCTTAAAGAGGAGGTGTTTTAGTTGGTTGCTGATCTTGACCATTAAAGTGTGTTTTAATATAAGATGTAGATGAAAATGAATTAGCAATTAAAAACAGGGGAAGAAATTGTTGCTGCTGATTAATCTTGGATGGAATGCAAGGAAGGTTTAATACAGTCTGAAGTCTATCATTCTACAGAAAAGATTTTTCACAAGTGGAAAACCTTTAAGACAACATCCAGTCTTTAAAGAAGAGAATTCCCCAGAATTCACCTAAAGATGAAGCATGCAAAGATTTTTTTAAATCACAAAGAATAGGAGTTCTATCCCAACGAAACCTTGAAATTTTAGTTAACGACACACGTGTGGAGGGGTTGCCAGGAGGAGGGTTCATTTCTCTAACTACAGAGATATAGACAATAAAGGTTTGGCAAAAACCAAACAGAGTATATTGGCACAACATTAGCTATTAAGTATGGTAGTGGAGTAGTAATGGTTTTTGTTTGTGCCGACACCAGCTAACTTGCAGTCATTTACTTAACTTTGAAACTTGGGGTCATCTGGGTTAAGAAAGCAATAAAGTCGTGTTGTAAATTAGATGGCCTAAGTTTAGCTGTAAAGATACACCAAAAAAAGCCAGATATCCTAAGCTAATATAAATTATTTCATACTAAAGTTTTTTCTGCTGATCACTGCTTTTTATTAAACTAAGTTTGTGTATATTAACTAATGACAATGTATTAACTGTTGTGTATTTTCTAATAACTTTAGGAAAGATTTCATGATTTTTTACATATACCCTGATAGGCAAACCCCTAGAATAAAGGGTGTCATTTCTTACTACTATCCATGCGTAACTAAACAGGATATGTATGTAACCTCTTTTTAGATGCACAATTTGTTATTTTTTCTTTGGGTTCACAGGAGGAGGATTTTGAGGACATGATTGACATGGCTGAAATGTTGCTCAGCCAGTATGGTGAACTGTTCGATAAAGTGATTATCAATGGAGATATTGCTGTGGCATTCAGAGAGCTGAAAGCAGACCTCGAGAAGATAGATGCGTCAGAAGTCCAGTGGGTTCCTGCAGCATGGATGCGCTCCACACCAAGCAAAGCCTGGAGAAGCTGTAGCAGTTTGACTAGCTGGATTTGAACGGGGATCGTTTACAGTTACATAAAATATTCCTTAGAGCTCGCTTCACGCAGTCTCTTTAGAAGTGATGAACACATACTTCCTGTGTGCATAAGTATTACATTCAGGTTTATGACATTTAGATATTAATTTCTGGGATTTTCATTAGTTTTCACAATTCCTAACCTCTTGAGATGTTGTTTTTTTCAGTCTTTGAGTTTGATTGAATCCATCCCCCTTCCTCCTAATGCTTTATCCAGTTGTCTCAGACTTAGTTTCTCTGCTGGCATTTAACTGACACAACTGTAATTTGCAGAACGAGGGAGAAAAAAAATGGCCCTGTAAGGAGTTTGCGGCTGGGTGTTGTCCTTTGCTGCCAAGTTGCAAACATCCACCGGGAATTATTTTGACAGCTGCTGCACTTCAATTAACTTTAATGTACACCAGTGAAACATTAGTAGCAGACAGCGAGGCTTTTTGCCAGCTGTGTTCTGTACAAAACATACATAAACATGAAAACAACCAGAGAAAAAGCATACAGTACCTAATGAAGGTATCAATGCTTGAACTTTTTCATATTCCTTCATTGTAGAAAAATCTCTTGCTACATTCACAGCAGGAAGTATTTTGAGGTATGTATCAGCTCTATGCATCTACAAAACAACCGACTTACGGGATTCTCTGGCAAAGTTTGTGTAAGGCCAATCAGACCAGATTTAGAGCATTTGTGGACAATAATTTTGAGATTCTTAGTCAGATGTAGGACTGGACCTTGACTAAGGTGTTCTAACCCATGAAAAGGCTTTGATTTAATTCATTATTTTTAGATACACCAGTAATAATTGACATCACTAAAAGGTAACAAATTTGTAAGATCCCTCTGTTTGCAAAACAAAAAAAAGCTACTTTTCATATTCCACATGTAATATCTTCAATAAAACTTGAAATATATACACAACTCAAAATGATGAGTTAGCATTTATTGTCCAGTGCAAACAGTTACTATGGGAGCCTTCGCTGCTTGTCTGATTAATTCTCTTCTTGCTTGGCGTCTTAGTTTAGGTGCTATTATGTTTTTTAAATTTGTTTAACAGAGAAAAATGCTGTAAATTTGTATATTTTTTAAACATAAACACATAAGTTGTAAAAAAAATAGCATCATAGTCTATATAAATATGGAAGAATAAGTAAAGAAACAAAAAGCTAATTTCTCATATTGAATATTTGCATTGGGATAAAATTCCTACCCACTGTCAGCAAAACCCCCAAAATCGCAGATACAGACAAGAAAATAAAGGCAAATTAGTCCATAAATGTAGATTTATTTAGATAAAAATGATAAACAGAAAAGGTAATGTACACATTAAAAAAAAGTAATAAAAGGCCGCTCACACTGAGCCTTGTTCTGCTGGAGGTCGATTTTCAACTCCCCTGTTGGTGCATGCAAGCTTGGTGTAAGGGATTGCTGTCCAGTCAATTACAAAATACAAGCAAATATTTACTGTTTCCACATGCTCATCTAGGAGAAGTGTTTCCTGTAAAACAATGACCGAATACAATCATCTGGTTTTCCTTGGAAAACATTTTACCAGCCTGACTGTATGATCTGACTGAATTATCTCTGTAAAGTGCTTAGAGATTACATGTGTTATGAATTGTATATAAATAAACTGAATTGAAGATAGAAGACAATACTTCTGTAATATGCAAATTTTTGTTTATTGGTGGCAAATAAAAATGTCGGTTAGCACTAGAAGTGGCACAAGGAAGGAAGGTAAGGTAAAAAAAAAATCTTCCTGTTGCAAAACATAGTAATATTCCAGACTTTAACCAACGTGGGATTCTGCTCCACTCTTCCTACAGATTCTGGGCCCCTGATCTGAAGTGAAAACTTAACTTTGATGGCTGATTTTAGAAATGTTGTCTATGTCTACTTTACTTTTTCCTTCCATTTAACCTTCTATGTGTTTTATGTTTTCATGAATCGTCTGAGGTGGAAAGTTGGGGTGTTTTCATGAAATTTTAGCAAGAACAAGTTTTAAGGTTTTTCACTTTGTAATAAATCTGTACTATGTGAGTTCCATTTTTTGAAATGAGTTAGAAAATAAACAAATGTGTTTTTAATTTTTGGAGCGCTACCTGTAAAAAAAAAAAATAAAATAATAATAATCTTTAAATGGTACTTGGTTATAGTTGCATCCTATTATCTTATGGGGTTAACTTTTTCTTTGTTGCGGTTCTTCTTTCTATTAGGTGTGACAGAGTGTTAATCTGCCTCTTTAATGTTTGGGGGAAAGTAGCGTAGTAAAACCCAGGGAAAGGGTGATAGCTCTCAAGAGACTAATGCCATCAAGGTTTTACACAGAAAAATTATGAGCTGTCATAAAACATGACCATAAAGGTAGGGCGCTCCTGTAGGAAAAAATACTATTATTTTTCTATAACTGGGTAAACTAGAAAGATGGAGGCAAAGCGTGAAGACCAGTTGCTTTGTTTCTACAATACATTTGAACAGACTTTCAAGACAGCAGTCAGCCTTGAGGCAGGACTGAAGCCCGGCCTTAACCAAAACCATGGCAACATAATTTGATCACTGCCCTGAGAATCTGCAGGCGTCCTCTGAGATCATAACAATGCCATTAAAGACATAGCTGCGATCCAACCAAAACTCACAGTGTTATGTTCACTGCACCTACCACATCAAACTTTTTGAAAGAAAATGTATGATGTCAGCGACCATTGGATCATTACGCTCCGTCATGATCTTCAGTTTGAAGTGTGTTGAAATAAATACAGAGAATGTTAAACATTACCCTTCTCTTACATGGTATATGTATGTTAACAGAACCATTATATGCTGAACCCTTGATTTTCAAACTCTGTTATAAATGCCACCTGTAGGAACGGTATGGTTAGCTATATGTTTAATAAAGGAAGTTGTATTATAATGTGTTTAAGAGAAGAAATGTGAAACTTACAATGCCATAGGAAAAAATAAACACAGGGCCCAATCTGTGTAGATGTCTTTAAAAGATCGACCAAACTGAAATAAGTTTAACATTGTTCAGTGGAACCATGCAGGTTTATTTCTGGCTCAGATGTATAATTTGTTGCACTCCTACTTTCATGGTTTTCTTTTTATTTCAACCTTGTTCCCCTTGTTGATTTCCAACTGTTGTCCTATTACTATTCTGGGTTTTGTTAGTTTTATTTCTTTTTGACCTTGTTTTTATTTCATATCTTTCTATAAAAGGTTATTATGGCATCAAAATGAACTTCTTTAGAGCCTGCATTTAGTCAGATTTTAATCAAACAATAACAGCAGCTATCCAAGTTATGGACTTGTGCTTAACAAATCATCAACATTTATTTCGATCATATACACAAAGTCTATACAAAAAATACCTACTTCGAATTTTACAGTCATACTAATCTAATACGTAACTGCTAAACATTTCATTGCAAAGTTATCAGGAACTAACAATTCAACAGGGCCTTTCTAGACTTCTTACATGAGATCTACATAATTTCATTAACAGAAAAGCCAAAAGTGTTTCAGCTAAATTGAAACCATTCTGTTGGATGAACACATAACTTTGCCAGAAACTCCAGAAGACTCAGGTGCAGGCCTCTACAATAACCTGAATCAAAGGTGACCTGATAGACTACAGTCTATGAGACTTATGGATGACGTTTCTAACTAAAGTGGTTTGATATGAATAGTTTAGTTTGTCAGCTCAAGATAGTACTCCAGTTGAACCAATTTAAGTAAGTTAGGTAAAACCAAATTTGGGTGAGAGCCACACTAACATAAGTCAGTTAAGTTAAAGCGCCAAAATGCTGTTTACTTGCTTTTACTAAGTACAGTTATATTCTTTTTATATGGATAAATAAAGTTGTAAAATGAAATATTTTTCTATCCACATTTATCTACACAGTTAAATATTTCCTTGGTCAGTTTAATTTGAAGAGCAAACACTTATTGATTTAATCAAAGCTGATCAGATAAAGTTAAAACTACCTGATTTGGTTATGCTGATTATTTGTTAATTATTTGGGTCTTAATAATTGTTAAGAAATAAATAGAACAAAATTCTATTTAGTGGAATTTGTTGACATATCTGTAATGAGTAATTTGACAAAATAATTTTTTGAGTGCAGATAGTCAACAGTAAATAAGCACCATTCTGTTTTACTCTGCAGACAATCCTACTTCAAGTCCAAGTTAGAGTCCTGACAGCTCTACAATCATCGGTTGAGAGATGGACAAGAAGTTGAGTACAGTGTTGTTGGACCATTTTGTGGCATAAGCTGGAAACAATCATCTGATCCAGAATGGAAACAAAAAACGGGACTAGAAACGCAAATACAAGAAGAGACAGAACAGACTGCACCTCTTGAGGAAATTTAAGTTCTCCAGACTTTACAGCAGGATGCTACATATCTTCTATAAGTTTGTTGTGGAGAGTGGGATCTATTTCCCAACATCTGCTGGTGTAACAGCACCAGAGCAAATTACTCAACAAGCCAATAAAGAAAACTGGCTCTGTTCTGGAAAGTCCTCAACACCTCTGAAGAGTATTTTACAAAGATTCTCCATTAAATGAAGCATATTATGGAGTGTTGTTTAAATCTGTCTGTCGTACAAAAACTCAGTGTCTTCAGTCAGAGGCCTCTACGCTGTAAGACTGCTAAAGGACAATGCTGTCTGGAGCATCTACAAAAACCTGTGGATGAAATCCCTAATATGAGTTAGTACAAGTTTTATTTCCTTTTAAGATTAATAAAGTACTTTTGAATTGAGTGGAATAACAGTAAATGACCCCTTTGATCAATTGGATTGACTTATCTATGATAAAAGGCCTAAGCATTGATTTGAGGCCTTGGTATTTGGGCTTCTAGTAAGCCAAGTCTAAAAGTGATATTGTCGAAAATTTATAACAAGCCAATGATTAAGCAATGTGGTAAAAAAAAAGCATGTTTGAGGAACAGTTTCCCCGGCGTGTACTTGCTACATGTTAGGCGTGGCGTTTTGGAACCTGTAAATCAAACACCTAACACAGAAAGAAGTGCCAAATGATCCAAACAAAGCAGGATATATGTCGGTTCTCAGCATTTTTAGGGGCCTCCTCGCTGCAGACGGTCAGTGCGTTCCTGCTAATATCAACAGTCTTGCCGTGAACAGATCTCACAGGGACAGGGCTAAATGGTGTGTGATAGTATGCGAGCGTTCTCCAGCCGCCGCTGAGGAATGTGACCGAGGAATTTACTGCACCTACCGGAGATGCTTCTGGCCCATGTGGGGTTCAGCTTTGAAAGCAATAAAACTCAACCTGCCCATTGATAGTGTTGAATTACGAACTTGGAAAAGACATTTGTCTTTAAGAATGTTGAACGACCTCTACTTGAATTTCAGCCATACTTTAAAGAAAGCCTAGCAAGCAAAAATCATTACAGTACCTTGCAGAAATATTAAAAACTTTTTTGACTTTTTTTCCCCACATATTTAGCTGTGAAAAAAACACTACTTGGTGTGCACCCCCAGCAGGGTGAACAGTTAAAATACAAAGGAAAAATGTTTTGATCATAAGAACTGAAGGTGTTGAATGGACCAGTCAAAGTCTAGGCCTAAATCTAACTTTGTGTCTTTAGCAGAACTTAAACTTTGTTGTCCAAAATCACGCTCCTTCCATTCTACATAAGCTTAAGCTGTTTTATAATGAGGAATAACTTTAGTCTTTAAAGAATTTTTGCAAAGGACTGTATGCTGTAAACTTTTCAGAGAAATAAGTTAAAAGGAACACAATAATTTAAAAGTCAGGATAAGGATAAATAGGTGAATTTCAGCCCAATTTTACACATGAGAATATAATATAAGCATAAACAAATTGATTTATCATCACTGATTTGTTTATGGTCCCACTGTCTGTTATTTCAGCCAACGATGCACATGTGTGATCCTAATTAAATGTATCAACAAGCTGCAAGTGGTGCCTTTCAGCTGGTTTTCAACAAAATCCATAATGAAGTTCCAAAACAGCAGGATTTCCTGCCTGACATGAGTCGTCGTTTTGTGGCATTGCTGGTTTTTAGCAACCATGTAATTACGGCCATAAATTTCCAGAATCCCCTGATAAAACATGGATTATTATTTGCTGACACCATTCTTAGTGATACCGCAAGATCCACAAAAATCACGCAGCTCATGCTGAAAATATGAGAGCATGCTTAAAGCGGCTTCACACAGACTGACAGAATCACTCTCTAGTAAATCTAATGAGTAGGTTTGCTGATATTCTTTGGAGTGAAATCATTTTCACATCCCGACGTACGCCTGCAGGACTCAGCAGGGCTGTAAGAAAAAGGCTTGCAGAGTCTTGCAGGGAGGCGATTGGATGATGTGAAAACCAATAGGCAGCAGAGCTGAATGTTATTTGAACTCTCCTCAGACAGAACAGTTAATCCAGACAACATCTTCTTACTTCTCTAACATTATTCCTTGGCAGGTACAGCATTTGTTTCTCCCAAGACTCAAGGAAATACAATTGAGGATTTAAAATAGATTTTTTTTACTCACACATCACATTTCTAAAGAATGAGGAGCTACTGTATCTGCATGTCTTTGGGAGTCTACTGATGCACCTGTTGACTGAGCGGAAACTCTGCATCTTTAACTATGGACGACATTTCTCCACTGAAGACTGATGCTCAGCTTCTTTTGGACAACTATAGGAGATGTGAAAAAAGGAGCGGGTTGAACTGTGCAGACTCCCCTCAGATGAGTTTAACAGACGGACAAAGCACAGGCATGCTGCAGACTGACAAAAAGTCTGACTTAAAGTACAGAAGATGCAGGTCAGAACTTTTCTTATCAGTTTTTTTGTTGTTCTTTTGTAATTTATCTGAGTTTCAAAAGATATGACCCACTGTTAAATGCTAAGCCCACCAAGCTTAACTGCATGTGTTGTCTTCTAGCTCCCCCAGGTCTTGTCTCAGTGTAGTGAAAGCTCGCCACAAGAGGCAGGTTCTGCAGGACATGGCTCGGCCATTGAAACATTGGCTGTATAAGCACCGGGACAACCCCTACCCAACAAAAACTGAAAAGGTCCTGCTAGCTCTGGGTTCGCATATGACACTAGTGCAGGTTAGACCTTCTCATAAAAAAAAAAACTGCAATGCCTTATTGTTTTTTGAAGATAGTTCTATTTATATTAATCAAGTGATGTCTGTGCCAGGTTTCCAACTGGTTTGCTAATGCCCGGCGAAGGCTGAAAAACACAGTGAGGCAGCCAGACCTGAGCTGGGCGCTGAGGATCAAACTTTACAATCAATACATCCAAGGAAACGCAGAGAGACTGAGTGTGTGCAGTGATGATACAGACACAGAGGGTAAGGCTTGCAAATTGGCTGATCCTAGTTTTTTTATTTACCAGTCAAGAGAACTCTAAGAAGTGGGTTAAAATCTCTTTCTGCCTACTAATACTCTTCTTTTAATCAGAAGTTGCAGTGATGGTTTTGTTTCCTCCGCTCTACAGATGAAGAGTGCACCTTACCACCAGCTTTTGGCCAATCAAACCTCGCTGAAACATCTTTCCATGGAAGCCTGCTCGAGAAGCAGGCCAGTGTCTTTGCCGGGGCAGACAGCTCCACCGATGATGATGGCACATCTCCTCCCTCCAAGTACAAGAACAGCTTGTTGAATCGCTACCTTAATGACACCTTGCGGCACATGATGGCGGCAAAGGCTGACGCCATTGCCTCTGTGCGCGGAAAGAGGTGCCTCTCCCAATCATCCAGGTCCAACGAATGTGATCGAGATGTTGTCTCAATGTCCACTTCCTCTAAGGCAGAGACCAACTTCATCTATAGCATGGGTAAGAAATGTTTAGCCCTGTAGAATTTAATAGGAGTTGCAAACAAGCTAAAACTGCATAAATCATGGTTTATAAACAGAAACAACAGGGTCCCCCAGCTCAAGAAATAATAGACATGTTTCTTGTTAATTAAAGATTAACAATGAATGTGAAGCACTCTGACAGTTTTACTACCCCAATCCAACTCCGTTCCGTTTTAAAACGCAGCAGTGTACAGTAAAATAAGGACACGGCGAACAGAAACCTCCAACTTGGCTCCCGAGTGCTTTTTGACATTAATAAATCTCTGGCGTCCATCTGAAATTCAGAAACTCAGCTAGATTCAATCATAAATACAACAGTAAAACGGGGGGGGGGGGGGGGGGGGGGTGGTAACACAGACTTACAAGGAGCACAGCACACTAACACATCTCAAAGCCACCCGTAGAAGTCAGCCAAACCCTCTGCAGAGATTCCTAATAAAGACTCATGCAGATGCTGAAATCCTACATTTCAAAATTGGAAGAAGCCCATGCTGGCTGCCACTGAACACCACAAATATCATTTCCATATACTAGAATGTGCCATTTGTTCCACATCGACTTCTAGCCTTGGTGGAAATGTCCAGTTCGGCCTCAAGGACAATTACAGAATGTCTGAGACTTTATTTCTCCCAGGGTGAGAAGTGGAAACCTCAGGATGGGTGTAGAATAGGAACAGTCTGTCAGTAAAACCCTGCAGACAGACAGATTGTAGAGTAAGTGCTGGAGCAGCCACACAAACATGAGACACCACGCTAATATTTATTTGGCATGTTCAACCAGTCTGTTAGGATGTAGCTCCACTGCCACAATGTCTGTGTGCCTTGGCAGTCTGATTCTCCTATGTGTTACTTTCCTGCTCAAAGGCATTTTAATTTACCTCACAGTAGAGAAGTTGTGTAACGTTTCCATAATCATTTCCTCTCTTTAGCACCTCTATATGTTTTACTGTAATTCTAAGGAAGGAATTGCCTAATTATTCCTGGCAACAAAGGAGTTCCAACCAGTTACTGAAAGTTCGAGGAAATTCGCATCTGAAAGCGTAACTTAGCCAAAGATTTTTATCACAAAAGAAGAAAAGTGTAACATCTAAATACAAAATTGGTGAGGTTAAAAGCTTTTAGATATAATAAAATGGGTCCACATTAATTTAAAAAGTCTATTAAAAGCAAAACATGATAGTTTGAAAGTTCTTGAGTTTATTTTTTCTATTTTTCATGTCTCTTATGTTTTTACCTAAAGGTCTTAGCTTCCAGTTCATTGGTTTCATTTAGTGCACCTGTTTCTCATCCCCTGTTTCTACTTTTTCTTTTTTTATTTTCCAAAGGAGCTTGTCAGTGTCCTTTAGATGTTGTCCTTTGTTTTACTTGCCTGGGTTCTTGGCTCGTTTTGTATTTTCTTGACAATCTTCCAGCGCAGCCCTTTTTTAAGGACACTCAGACATATGCCTCTGAGATCTGAATTTGAATCCATTTCAACATCGTATAGGTATTTATTATTTAACCCTTGAAAAGCCCATTGGGAGAAAAAGCTAATTTTCATCAATGTGGTGATAAAGATATCTAAAATCAAAATGAATATTAATCAAACTAAGGCTAAGACAGTGGAAATGCTGATGTCAGTTTGAAGCTTTGTTTTTCTTTCTTGCTTTTTACAGATTTTTGGAACTGGATGAAAATGAGAATTCTGTAAAACTGTAACAATGGTTCACAGAAGCAGGTCCAATTAAGCTTTTTGATAGCTTTTGTAGAATGGCTCTAAAAACAAACATAGGAATTTCCCTGAAGCCGGACAGTGGCGGTTCTAGACCAAATTTACCAGGGCAGCCAGAGTTGGTCCATAATTTTTTTGTTCCCCAAATAAAAACATAATATAAAAACAAGGCAATATCATGACTTATTTATTATATTAAGCATGCTAAAGAGCCACTTACCTATCTGGAGCTGCACGTTGCAGGTGAAAACTGTCTCAACAACACTGAGGATGAAAGTAGAATACCTACATTTCTAAATCTGTTAAAGTAAAACTGTAGATAAAACATACATAGATTAGTCAAAGTGATCAACCAGTTACAGTTTCTTTACCAGCACATGTAAAAATGATTAATTTTGCAGTATGCCTTATCAGAGGCCGGAACCAGGTCTACAAGCCGCTGCTGGTTCCTGTTGACCCATGTCTAGAAAGTGCCATGAAGCAGGTAGGACAGTATTTTTAGTGAGGTATAAAATAATGTATCCAAACAAATGCTAAATGGCCATCTAAACAAGACCATAATTTCAAAAGCAAATTATCAAAGATCTTTTTTGTAAATTTTAATGGCGACTTCAACAAACCATGTAAAAAACCGCTTGGTAGTTCAAGAAAGATTGTGGGTCAATAAACACACAGAAGGCGCTAAATCTTAAAGTTATAAATATGCAATAGATGCCATTTCTCATATTGTCATTAAAATTGTAGACTGTAGCTTTTCTTAAACATTGGAAAGAAGCATTTTTGAAATCAAACCTCAGATCAACGTAGCACAAGGTTGAACTCTGTATAAATCACTTAGCCTACATTACATTCAATTTAAATTCAAAACCACTTTATTTATCCCACAGGGAAATTAAATTTTGTAGTAACTCATGTTTTGTTTTCTCTTAACCAGTAGTTGTAGGTGTTGATGCTGTAGGCAGGAAGGATCATTTGTACCAGTCTGTCTTGTACCGGATCTGGAGAAGACACTTAAAAATCAAATGATGCTAGCTGTTGTCCATAATCTTCTTCACTTTATGAATAATTCTCCTTTGTGAAATAAACTCCAGAGGTTCCGGAGAAGGTCCTACAACAGAGCCGTCTTTCTTTATTAGCTTGTTGAGCTTTTTTAAGTCAGTTGCCCCGATTCTGTCCCCAGCAGATGATGGAGGAAGAGATCACACTCTCCACAACAGACATTGAAAATATGCAGCATCTTTTTGCAAACACTGAAGGACCTAAGCTTCATTAGGAAGTTCGGTCTGCTCTGTCCCTTATTGTAGACGGCTTCACAGTTGTGTCTCCAGTCTAGTTTGTTGTCCAGGTGAACACCAAGGTACTTATACTCCTCCACCACCTCAACTGACAGCCTTTTCCGGACAAATATATATCCCTATAGGTCAAAGTTTGTTGGTGTGCTTTCCCAGATTTGTTTGTTTTCTGTAGAGGCCTGGCAAGTGGATACATACTTTAATCAGAGAAGACAGTCGGATCATAAATGTAGGAGAGGAGTTCTAAAATGTTAAGCATTTCTTAAATTATGAAAGTTAAAGACTACAGCTTGTGTCTTGAAACTGTCATAAACTCGATACAGTGTTGTTGAACACAGAGACAACTGAAACAGTCACTAGACCTTCAGAGTTAGTTTAGTGATTCAACCTGTCAGTCTCATAGATTATAAAAGTATAGAGAATTATTTTTTAAGTATCTTACTACCTATTATAAAGAATTGTTTACAGTAGCCTACATACAACCACTAGTCTAGTGTTCTCTACAGGAATGTGATCAGTGTGAGTGGAGGTACTCGTGGTATTAAAAAGATATCTGCACTGAGAAAACAAAATATACTTTTTGTGTTTTACATGTTTAGTTATAACTTTACTGTCCTGCTACTGCTGAGACTAACCTAAACCTTTAACACATCAGTTTCATTTAGGTCCACTTCTTTCTGGTGTACCTCATGGCCCCTTTTTTGAGCCACTAGTTATTTATATTTTGTTTTGTATTTTTTGTTTTGTTTTTTGTTTTTTTACATCAAATAGATAAAAGAATGTCAATCTTGTTACACATTTAAAAAAGGTTACCATTTTACAAAATGAGCTTAAGCTAGGGAACAGAACAGGTGCACAAAAGTAGGGCTCTTGCCGAAGCTGCTAATCATGCTAGGATCAACACTAAACATGATATGCTACCTGAGTGCAGGATAGCCACTTTATGAGCGCAAAGCTATGATCTGTCATGTTCACACTTGTATATTAATTAAGAAATATAAGACATTGGAAACAAAGCACTGATTAGATTCATTACTACTTGTAACATTATGCTGTCACTAATACCCTCTGGCATAGTAAAACTCACCAGAGGTTTTTCTCTCTTGGTCATAAATACAGCAAAGTTTTGAGCTACTTTCTTGGCAGGGAATTTTATAGCTGAGGAGGGACATGGTGAGGGATGTTCAGTAGCAAAGCAAAAAGCATAAAACAAAAGTGATTTACTATTGGTAAGAAGTTACTTTTGGCTCACGTCTGCGGTATGTTTCAGGCTGTTAGAGCTGGAAGGCAAAGTTTCAGCATCTAATTTCATTTTCAATTGGACTCAGAAGAAAAACTGTTTCTTTGGCAACTATCTTTGTACTCAAACCTAAAAAAAAGCTATAACCAGAAGCTGAGATGGAAAATGTGTTCTACAAATATTGCACATGTTTGCACAGACCACAAACAGAAATTGTAGGCTAGAAGCAATTTAACATACAGTCTTTTTCTTTCCTTCTTCTTTTCTGAGCCTGTAAAACAAACAAATACGTAAGCTCCTTCTGAGAGCAGACGATCCTTAATGTGTTTCTAAAGCTGTTTCCTATCAGTTAGTGTTTATGTTAAATTTAAAAAACAAGAAAATAAACAAGGACAGTTAGAGATTCAACAGAAAAAAGAGGAACAGTTATGTTCTAACACTCAACAGAAGCATGAACACGTAGAGAAAGAATATACACAGACATTAGATTACATAGATAGACATAGATTATTTAAATATTTGTTTCGGGGTTTTTAATTTTACAACAAACATATTAGGTCTTACAAAATCACCTGGTAAGTAATGTTTATGATACTTTTACTGAGTAATGTGACTTTTTTTTTCAGACACAGCAGACAACCCTTCTGTTAAAAGTTATAGGTAAGTAAAATTCATATATTATAACCAGCCAGCACTTTCTTTTAACTTAATTTCATTACTTGGGTTTATTTGAATAAAAAGTTTACAAAAAGATAAGAAAAACAGCCCATCCACATATATAGTAAAATAACTGAGGATCTAACAGCATGGTTATAATTAGTTTTTGGCAATGAAGAGTAAAAAGTCTAACAGCAGCTCACTAAGCTACTGCAATTAAAGGTTTTTTTTTATTATTCTGATCAGCAGCGCAAATAAACATGACCTGGTTCAGCAGCTGCTATTCAAGCTGAACCCTCACCTCTCATTCCTCTTGATCTCCATGGCTGTTTCTTCACAGGGGTCAGCCGCAGAGCCGAAACCCACAGAGAAAAGATGGCCAAGGCTGGAGGGAGATCCATGCCGCCGTGGCTCTCACCAGCTTGGCCCAGGGAAAGAGCCGCAAGGCAGGACTGAGCACTGACCCGGCGCCCATCTCAGCCACAGGGCAGAGCTGCTCTTCAGAGCCTTTCTGTGGATCAAAAGCCAGTATCACAGGCAGGCTGTGTGTGACAGGAGCTGTGTCAGCCCTAAAGCAGAGCACAGCGACCGCTCTCACCAGCCGCATCATCCAGAAATCTTCCCATATCTCTGAGGTCCAGACTGTTAAAGTTACTCTGGCAAACAGCGGGTAGGCACTGAACACCATATTCCACTCATCATGAGCCTAAGTGCCTTGTAATGTACACAGTGTACATCCTCCAATACTAACGTTTTATACTTTTAACCCCTTTCTAAATATGTTAAATGTTGTAACATCTAAACAGTAACCTTAAAGGAATCCAGATAATGTCGGCTTTCTTTGCTATGTTCTACATGACCTTTTTTTCCGTAACTTATATGAACTTTCAAGACACCGGAGAATCCTCCAGGGATGAACTTTATCAGCAGCTGTTTGAATAAATCCAATGTGAAAACGTCTAGTCTGTCTTTTTCTTTAAACCATTACCTTACAAGGGCCGAGACAAGCTAATTATGTTCCACAGAGCTGTACTTAGTGGTAGGTTTCATGTTGGTGGACTTTTACAGCCCTCCAAACTGCATTTTAAAGATCCACTGTGGAAAAAGGATGGCACACCAACAGGAACCCATACATGGCTCCCGGAGGGATGGAGGTCAGAGAGAACCATCTAGGATGAAGATTTTCAAGGTTTTCAAAAACTTTTAAAAGTGATTAAATATATAATCAGCTGATGTGATGAAGAAAACTGGGAATCATAACATCTCACCATCATCTGCATGGTTTGGGACGATGCTGAACTGTACCTAATAGATAACTGAAATGTATCCATACATTCGGCATCATATGAGATCCTTACAGTATGATACCCGTCATTGGATTCACACAAAATTGTTAAAACTAGTCTTCATGGTTCATCTGTTCTCTGACATCTCATTAAAAGGAGTTTAAACCATAGAAAACACTTTGACAGAAAAAGTTACTCCTGACAGCTGCTCCTATGTGTAAATTGATGCAGTTAAATGGCTTATTTTGAGTAGTTCAGAACCGTAAGACACGTTTCTGAACTTCCTGAGTTATAAAATAGGAAATGGAGAAAAATAATCACATTCCTTCACATCTATCCTGGTAAAACCCCCAACACATTTCCAAAGATTTCATGTTACAAATATGAGGGATGGATGGATGGATGGATGGATGGATGGATGGATGGATGGATGGATGGATGGATGGATGGATGGATGGATGG
>JAUZNJ010028003.1:0-16393 GCA_034780135.1 Jordanella pulchra
AGTGTGTTTTAATAAGTTCTTAATTATCTCTCAGATTTGGCCCAGCACTATTTGGTAAAGGCAAACATCACCGCCATTCGCCGTGTGAGGAAGACCGACAACAACCGAATCGCCAGGTGTGCTTCGTTGATGCTGCTTTACGTCAGACTCTGGAAGCTTCGCTACTTTGTCTCCTAAACTCAGCACTCTGTCTTCATCAGGGCGTGTGGGGCACACATCGTCAGCCGGACAGATGAGCTGCGTGAGCAGGATATCGGAGTCAAGGCGGGGCTCTTTGAGGTGAAGAAGATTGGAGACGAGTATTTCACCTTCATCACAGAGTGCAAAGATCCCAAGGCCTGCACCATCCTGCTGAGAGGAGCCAGCAAGGAGATCCTGGCGGTGAGAGCGCCTCCTAACGGATAAACTGGTGCAACAACCAATGGGACCTGCCGGCTCTGTAACAGCGTCTTTTTTTCTGCAGGAGGTGGAGAGAAACCTGCAGGACGCCATGCAGGTGTGTCGTAACGTGCTGCTCGACCCCTTCCTGCTGCCAGGCGGCGGCGCCGTGGAGATGGCGGTGTCCAAGCGTCTGACAGAGCGTTCTCGCGCTCTGACTGGCGTCGAGCAGTGGCCTTACCGCGCCGTAGCTCAGGCTCTTGAGGTCATCCCTCGAACCCTGATCCAGAACTGTGGAGCTTCCACCATCCGAGTGCTGACATCACTGAGGGTAAGACAGAGCCACGCAGACAAGTTCTAAGCTCAAACCATTGGAGCAGAAACAAGATATTTAGACCCAGTCACAGCAGTGGGAAGCATTTGTCCCAAAATATGGAGTGGAAACAACTTATAAACCAAATAAATATTTATTCTGGTTTTAGAGTCGGAGCTTTGAACAGTTTTATTTTTATGCACTGAATCATTAAACCCAGCTAAGCACTAAACCACTTTCTGTCAGAACTTTTCGACTTTTTAGACGTCTGTGGAGTTAAAAGTCTTCTCTGTTTAGGCCAAACACACTCAGGAGAACAGTGCATGCTGGGGTGTCGATGGAGAAACTGGCAGTCTGTCTGACATGTCTGCCCTCGGCATCTGGGAGCCGCTGGCCGTGAAAGCTCAGACCTACAAGACCGCCGTGGAGGTCAGAACCGCAGTCCACTCAGTGCCGTCATTAGCATTTATTACACATACTGAACACAGCTTGTAATGTTCTCTCTTTCGTTAATCAGACGGCCATCTTGTTGCTACGTATCGATGACATCGTCTCTGGTCATAAGAAGAAGGAAAAAGACGAGCAGATGGGAGGACAGGGGGCCGAGTAGATCCAGCTGGATCCTTGCTGACCCAGAAGATTGGAGTCTCTCCAGCTCTCTGTGTATAAGTGGATGGGTGTGTAAACTTTGTATGTGTGCATGTGTGGGGACCAGATGACTCACTGAAACATAATAAAAAAACAAAGCTTGGAAACCTTAAAACCATCTACGAGTTTGTTTGTGTATACGTTTTATTTTCACCTGATTTTTGTTGTTGCTTCTGTTGAAGCTTAAACTTTTTTTTTTATAGATTTAAAGTATCTGGGGAGAAAACCTGAAAACTCAATAAACCTGAAGTCACCCTGTCTCTGAAACGACTGATTTCCAATGATTGCCATCTAATAGCTTCTGTCTTACTGTGGTAATTCTACAAAAGGTTTTATTTTTGACTTTTTTCTCTTTTTCCACTTTAATTGCAAAATATTTCAAGAGATGCTGAAAGTTTTGGTTGCATATACCTTGATTGAGTTTTTGATGTGTATTCTTCAAAAACTGCAAAATTTGGAGGCTAGTTTTTAATTTTCAATTGCAGTCATGATTCTGCCTTCAGATAAATATTTATGCTCCGTTCTTTTCTATCCTCAGTGCCTTAAAAAGAGAAATACCACAATTTAATATTTTTTGTGTTAAAGTTGTGGTAAAACATTTGTTAAAACTGGTAAGCCTTCCAAATGTGAAAGTTAACTTGTACTTTGAGCTACATATCCTAATAAAACATTAATCTGGTCATAACTAGATTTTTTCACTCGACAATCTACACAAACAGGGTTTGAATTTGGATTTTTAAACCAGATTTTTTTAGATTTACCTGAATTTGTAAATCTATAATCTAAAGGATTTAGACTGTTTACAGCTAAGGCAGTTTTTTTTTGTATTATTATTTCTAACCATTTTTCCAATATCCCCGTTTTAGTTGAATATTCCTCTAATGTCAGCTGCATTGGTATAGAGTGGATATCCTGTTTTGGATGAAATCTAAGTTTTTCTTTATCAATTTCTTGGAAATTTTTAAACTTTGAAAATGTAGGAGATAAGCCATGATCTGAGGTTTGAGCTTCATGCTTAAACAATGGAGATTGTATTTTCTGAGAATATGCAAATGTTACAAATAATATGAGGAAGAATCAGCAGCGGCTCGTATGCAGAGTAGTTTCCACTGCATGATTTTTCTATGAGTAGGTGTATGCACAAGGTGCGTTCTGTTTTTGTCTCACTTGAATTTCCTTTTTATCAAATATTTAAAATGGCTGCAAAAACAGCAATCGAATTTCATTTATTAGCAGGAAAATGGAATTCAAACCAATTAGCTCCAGAAAATCTGTTTGCAAAAATAATTTTTTATTATCTCTGAGGATTTTTCCTCTGAGGAAATTTTCTATGAACTAATTAGATATAAATTGAATATATTTAAAGCTTTCCAACTTGGGATAAAAAACAGGAAAAAAATGCAGAAGTTTTTAAGTGTTTACTCTGATTAAACCATAAATTCTACTTGTTTACTTTCATTTAAAATAAAGAAATCACCTACAAATAACATTTAAAGAAAAAGAAAAAAATGTGCAGCAATCCTATTTCCATTAATAAGTGTCGTGTGGGGGCGGGGCTTCCGAGCAGTCAGCTGACATGAGGGAGGTGGTCATGTGACCCTCACCGCAAGTTGGTCACAACAGCGATGGCGGCTGCAATAACAGCAGAAGCGGGGCGAGTTTGGGGGACTTTACTCCTTTTTGCTTTTAGTTCTTGTCAAGCTTTGTTCGGTGGAGGAGAGTCTTACAGAAGAGAGGTAAGACAATAAGAAAAAACAAATATGTTTTTAAATGAGCCCGAATAAATTAGAGGATGGACGGTAGGAAGTGAAAGTGTCCAACTTAAGTCCAACACAGCTTAAAATCTGTAGATTGTTAGCAACTGTTTTACATTTATTTTGCAAATTACTTCTTTTGTTACTGTTAATATCGTAAAATTGGTTTGGGGCTTTGTTTCTAACAACAATGAATTGAAAACAAACCTCATGGGACCTGATAAAGATAATTCTATAAATTAAAACAGTCCAATCAGTAAACGTATGGAAAAACATGTTTTTTCTCCTCAACACAACAACCTTTCGGCTGATATTTTATCACTAGCTGCTCTTTGATCTCGGTTGATTTTTCTTCTTCTATGCTTTAGCTGACAGTGCAGTTGTATCCAAACTCGAGCTTGTCTCCCTCTGTTGGCGAACTTCTTCATGTGAGAGCCGTGGGAGGAAACGACACGTTGCACTTCCTGTTTTGCAGCCAGGGGGCGCCAACACTGTTGGTCGTGCACACCAACACTTCTTCGTCTATTGTCAAGGTTTGAGCGAGTCTAATCTTCACAGCACTCATGAAAAACGTCAGAAAGAGCATTTGTTGTGAATATTATGCGAATTAGTTTCTCAAACAAGAACACTCCTGTTAGCATCATTTCCTAGAGTGGGGTTAATCGAAGGAAAAAGCCACTCAGTACATTTCATTCAGTTAAACTTTTATCCACCAAACTGGCAGTCAATTATTTTTTTCAGAAATTATACCTTAGTCCAAAAAGTAGAAGCTTTCCTCGGGATAGCAAGACGTGAACAATTAAAGATGGTTGTCTTTCTTTTTTTGTTTTTGTCCCTGTTAACTGTCTTATGTAGTAGTTGTAATAATAGGGCCCAAATATTAATTTTTAATTTTAGTTTTTTTTTTTAAACATCCAAATTTTGCATTTTAGATTTAAATACATAACGTTTGTTTATATATGGTTTTTGCTTATAATACCAATGTTTTGTCTTGCTTTAAGGATTTTTTTTGTAATCAACAGAGTTGAGCTTACTGAAAATCAAATATGGTTCAGTAGATGCATTGATACTTGGGTCAGGGCTGTTTTTTTTTTTGTTTTTTTTTTGCATGAAATTCAAAATAATTTGGTTTGTCAAGGAAGTGACAGCATTTGGTTTGGTAAATGTTTTTTAAAAAAGCTTCAGCTCATCTGCATTTCAGTTTTGTACCTCTCATGTTACTCTTGACATCGATTAAGTGTAAGATGAGGATAAGGCCAGTTTGCACCTTTTTTTTACATTTTTTCTTCCCTCTAAACTTTCCTATCAAGGGTGTGATGTAGCCCTTTGCAGCCTATTAAGTCAGCACAACATTCATTCATCAAAGTTCTTAAGAAATACAATTTTTGGCTTTTAAAAAAATATAAGCTACAATTTGACATCAATCACCTAGTTTAAAGTTGAGTTGTTTGTAATATAGTTAAATTTATACTGATTTACTGAAATAAAATGTAATTTTGATATTTTATAGATATTTAATGTCATTAGAATGCTAGAAAATGTGTCAAATAGACTTTTCTTCACATTACCTTAAAGCTGAATCACAAGGCATATAAACGTTTAGTTTTTCTTTCTCTTTTTGCACTTCAGGTAAACTGGCCTCAGTTTGTGGCTCATAACACCAGCGGCAGCCTGAAGGTGGAGCCACAGAGCAGCATCCTGTACAGCACTGCTGTTGTCTTCAGCCGGGTCAGTGCCAGAGTCCATTCTTAATCTTGTTGCACAAACTCATCTGTGCGTTTGCTGGAGAAAATATTTTGTTGTGTCTCTCAGCTGTTGGAGTACGATGATGAAAACAACACAGCCGAGGGAACCTCTAACTTCTTCCCTCCCTATGAGCTGAAGGACTTCAGCTGGTCTCCAATGAACCTGTCGCTACCCACAGCTGTGCTCTGTGGCTCTGCCCCACATTCCAGCAATGGATCGCTGTGCCTTCAGGTTGGTCCTTTTGATTAATCATTTCAATCAGCAAAATTATAGTACTAGCATTATCTTATTATTATATAGAAATAATGTTATTCTTTCTCATACTAAAATATTAAGAACTCATTAGATTTTGTTAAAACAAGGTGATAATTATCTGATACAATTTGCTATTTTGTAATCGTTGGGTTAGTTAGTTAATTTGATGAATTCAATTAGGAAAATGTATTATTAAAAATGTCCTTTACATTGAGCTGGTTGATAAACCCAACTGTTTTCATTGTGTTCTCCTGTCTTTCTTATAAATATAAAAATAGTCTCCTTATGTAAACTGTTTCCACGAATCTAAATCAAAGTAATGTAATAGTATCTGATATATAATTGTTATTATTAGAAAGAAGCTAGCAGCGGTTTTCCATAAGGCATGAAATGAATCAACATTTCTGTTTTCCAGCTGTCTGTGTTCGGCTCAGAAGGACGACCCGAGCTTTGGCCCCGCCTTCTTCATTCTGCTAACTCCTCCCAGGTAGAAGTGTGGCTTGATGGTCTGCTGCCCCGCTCCAACACATCCAGGTTCGTGTTGGAGCTGCAGGCGGTGGGCGGAGCTTATCCACTGAGCAAAGTGGATGTTCGCCAGTTCATAGATGACGAATACACCCCTTCAATATTCAAGGTAATGATGAAGCAGAACATCATAAAATCTAAAGGAAAAACACAAACGTTTTGTTTTTATTATGTTGTTTTTTTTATGTTTTACTTTCTTTTTAATAGTTTTGACTGACACCACGACCTGTTCCCCCCACACACATACATAATCTGTATATAATCTATAACATTTATGTACTATTATCTATCTTGTATTATAAACCTTCTAATACATATACAATCTATTCCTAACAGTCCTGTATATTCTGTATAATCTGCATAATCTGTATAATATGTGCATATAGCTCCCATATTTAAATTATATTTACACAGAACATTTTATTTTATTCTTTATCATCCTGTAAACCTGTATATAAACATCTATATCCTGTAAAGCACTTCTGGATAGATGCAAACTACATTTTGTTGCTTGTACTTGTGACAGTACAATGAAAATAATCAATTCTAATTGAAATGACTCAAAGTAACATGTCTGTTGTTGAGTCTGCACACATTTAGCAAACACTTTTTCCACTCTGGTTTCTGGTAAAGAAGTGAAATCAGGCCTTCCTATTGCCACCGCAGTTGTGAGCTCCTTACATTGCGAATGTTTCTGCTCATTTGTTGCCTCATCTTCTATGTAGAGCTGATGTTTATCCTGAGATGCTCACAGAGTGACAATGGTTTGACGTTTGGTTCCTTTAGCTTATATTTAGCTTTCATAATGTCCCTAAAGAGAACATAGACTTTAACTGTATGAAAAGCTGGTAATTCACTTGCAGCCCACTGCAGGGTGCATTTTCTGCTCTAACCACCCACAAGCATGACTCACAGCGTTATAATACTCACTACAAAGATCATCTGTCTCAGTCAATTTCAAGGTAATGGAGCCGGCAGTTTATCAGGAAACAGTGTGAGTCACTTAGACTCTGTGGGAGAAAAAACAACAACACAAGAATAAAAACAGGATTAATTTCCCTGCTCCCTTTTTTTCATGCATTGAAATTGAAAGCGTTTGTTTTACCTCTGCAGGGCATCGAGCAGCTAAAAAAGGAGGAGAGAAGATGGGCCAAAAAGTCCAAATGGATGAACATGAAGGTTGTGTTCGGACACCCCTTCTCTATAGCCTGGCTCAGCCCGTTTTCGACGCCAGACCATGGCAAGGCTGACGTATACCAGTACATCGTGTGAAAGATGGAGACTCATGACCTGGACATGAACTTATTTGAAGCATCTTTTCATTTTTTTTCTTGTCTGAATGATGGATATTCCTGGAAGTTTGTCTATTCTCGGGTGTTTGCCTTTAGTTGCTTTCATAGTCACCTTTTTTTTTTCTTTGTTTCTCTCTTGGTGCTGAATGAGATTATGATTTGTTGGCACCATTAAGCTGCACCGAGAACCACAATCAGCTGAATGATGGGAAGCAGTCGGTACCAGAAGACTGAGCTCTGTTGGCTGTAGTATGTCGGACCATTTCCTTCTTTCTGAAATGAAATCATGTGATCTGCTGACCAGCATGATCCAGGTATTAAGATGAACTCCTGGATTTGTCTTCCTGTAAACAATCTCACTATCTGCTCTCTTAGTTTTCTGTTTTAGGGTCTTTGTGATCTTCTCCTGAATGCTGCAGATGATTAGCCTTTGAATGGTTATTTAGCAAGTGGCACATCTGATAAAGCTATTTATTGCCTTAATGTTACTCAGCAGGTTGTCACCTGTTTACACGTTTTTTTTTTTTTAAGGGAAAATGTTGTAGCCCTCCTCTTTCAGGGGTGTTGTTCAGGAATGTGTTTTTAACTTTAAGTTTTCTGCGTATTTTCCCTCCGGTAGGATCCCACAAAAGTAGAGGAAATCATGTTTTAGGACATTTAGATCTTTTTATGTGTAAGAGGTGCAACAACCATCTGAAGAAAACAAAAGCAATAACTCCACAGTTATTGGTTTAATTTATGAACTTAATTTTGACAGCATGGTTTGACCTGTGGCACAAAAACACTGTTTCTTTAAGGAACTTTTTTGTTTTGTTTTTCATAAGCAGCGTCCTCCAGATTTATTGGCACACCTTTTTGCTTCTAGTTTTTAATATCATTTTGAGATGTTTTTTTTTCACTGTTTGGACACAGTGTTTCTAAATTTTACTAATTGATGCTCCAATTCTAGATGTAATTATGTTTGGATAAAAATAGGACTTTTCTGTAACCATTTCCTGACATAAATTTAACATGTCTGCTTGATATTGAAACTACATGTTCACCTCTCTTTCTGATTTCTAACAGAAACAGAAAGCAGGGAATAATACTTTTATAGATTTTAAAATAGTTCTGTAACATTGGAAAAGTTAAAGTATAAATAAAATGTCTTTCAGTTATATTAGTTGCATTAATCTCACATATAATTACAACAGTGGGGATATACATTACTTATAGGATTCTCTTAACTCACTAAATTATTACATGTATGTAAACTAAAATTTTATTTTTTCACGGACTGCTTATAAATTTAGAGGGCGCTACAAAAACAGCAAATGAGTTAAAATAAGTAGAGTTCTGCATTTTATTTCTTTTCTTTTTTTTTTGGCTCGTAGATGACTACTGTACTCCATATTGTACTTGTAAGCTTTCTGATGAACTTTAGACACGTTTAGACTGAAAAATCATCTTTAACGAGCTAAATTGATTCCAAGTTGAAAAGCCTGATTGATTCCTAGAAAAAATAAAAGCTGTTTGTTATTCGGTCGGATAGTTCAGACTGAAAGAAACATCACCTGGGTCCTACTTCTACTTTTTCCCAAAAATCCTTATACTACTACATGTCTACTTAACGCTTTACTGCTTAATTTTTAATAGGAAGATGCTTTAACCTATAAGTAAGATGAATGTGTTTTTGCTTTTTTAAGCCTGACGGTTTATTGGTGTAACTGATCTGGCATAAAAATGAGTCGGTCCGTTTAAGTAGCCATTACTTGTAGAAAGAATAGTGGTTTATTTTTGTTTGTTTTTAAATAAGATGTTCCACTGTGCTAAAATCTTGAGGATTAAATCATATTAAAAACAACACAAGCAATATTAGAGTTTTTCCATAGCTCCTGTCAATGTTTTAAATTCGGTTTATTGTAGATTTTAGAGTCCTTGCGCTTATCTTGACTTCAGTTTTTCAGACGGAAGATAAACCAGCATCCTTTTCTTATCTGATAATTGAATGTGTTTGACCTCTTTAAACCCCTCACCAGCTGATTTGGAAAATGTGAAAGAGTCTAAGCACTTAGAGCCGCTTTAAGATCAGTTCAGATTCAAAAGAGGGTAAAGACTTGCATTGAGTCTGACACAGAGAGACGATAATGTACAAAGGAAAACAACCACTTCAGAGCATTTAACACTAAAAATGCCTTTGCTTGTGTATTTCAAAGCCTTATTGTATTTAAATACATCTACATGCAGATTAAAGTACATCTTTGAGTTTCTTTGTTGCCAAATTGAGTCTTCAATAAAGTGAGACTCTTATTTAAAGCATGGTTGTGTTTGTCATAAAAAGGCGATTAAATGGTTTTATTTTTATAACTGTCTCTACTGTTTGGAGTTATAACAAGTTGACGAAACACTGCAACAGTTTTCCTGATTTCTCTTAAACTGCTCTGTATTTTACTCTGTTATCAGGTTTGAATTGGACTTTTTTTTTCTTGTTTTCTTGTTAACTGTGATGTTTAAAGGGGAAAGTCAATAAAACAAACTTCCAGTTCTGTAAGATTCACTGCTGTAGTGGAAAAAAAAAGTATTAAAAATGTTTTGATTCTGGGTTCATCATGAAAAACATTCAGTTACAGTATTTCTGATGGTTATTAAAGATTTTACCCCGTACTGCCTGTATTGAATTGGTCTTTAAAAATAATGTTTTGCCTTAAAAATTATAGGGGAGGACATGGTAACATGGTGAACTTGTTAGAGTGTAGGACATGCCAAAGTAATTTAGATTATACCATATTTGTGTTAAAATCGTCCAAATTCAAGGCCTCAATTTTATTTAAAATTAATTGTAAGACTAGAACTCATGTTCCCTCTCCATCTATTTTCAAATATTTGTAAAAAGATCATCTCAAAAAAAACGTTTAGCTTTAATTGAGAATGGTAGTTTTATAGAGGAATGACTATTCTTGGTGACATATCTTTATTTGTGGAGCTAATATGCTTCTCAATCAGCCTTGAACACATAAAAGGTCCTTCAATATTTTATTCGAGTGGGAAATGAGCATAATGAAAAATGTGTAGCATTGCACAGCTTTGAAAATCTCAACACATAAAAACAAACGATGCAGATTAGAACTGTTGGGTGATGATTTATTTTTTTTAAATAAAAAGCGTTTCTTCACTCGGGTTAAATTAGCAATTTATACTTCACAATTCAGAGCCATTAGCACTTTATTAACACTTAAACAAATGTCATTGTCACCTAAACTGAAAGACATTTATGAAAATCTCACAATCAAAAATGCTACATTTCTTTTCAGGTTGGGTTAATCCACCACGAGCAGATATTCAACAAACTAATAAGTTATCAAGTTAAGATCTTCTCTAGTCAATATTTAATCCTTAGCCTAAATGTTTTAAAGTTAAATATCAATATGTTAAAAGCTGTTTTTCATATGTAGATTAAATACAGTGGGAGGTTGGATTTCCTTTAAATTAGAACTTCAGTTATTACGCACAACCTGTAACAGATGTTACATGGTTCACCCACGACGTATGAAATGGGGACAAACCAGGCATAAAGCTGGTAACTTATGTCAAACTTAAACGCATCAGAACAAATTTCAGTATCAAAGAAAACCATATTAAAGACAAAATCCTTTTTCCACGATGACTTTATTTATTATTAATCAACCTTTCCAAAACTGATGAATTCACTTCAACCATTGTTGTAACAAGAAATAACTTTTGTCAACATATTTTCTTCAGTTTTACCAAACATAACTGCCAGATATCACTGAAGTAAAGTTTTCCTGACAACATAAAGTGGATTTATAGATCTGTAAAAGGAACAATACATACATGCTTTGCTGCTTCAAGACATCGACGACTTGCCCTAAATAAAACCAGGAATCCTATTCTAGCTGAAAGCAATGAAAATTAGTTCTTAAATTGGTTCTTCATTCTAAATGTGATGCTTCCTCTTTCTCTAAAACACTCTATTTACCAATTAATAGGTTTACAAAGCATTTTGTTTTCCTGCAGGTCCAGCGATAGTTTTAACCTTCTAAAATATAATCCTTTTAAAACTGTAGTCTGAGTCTTATATTAAAATGATCTGATGATCAAACAGTGAAGTAAAACAGAAAAATATGTGGGTAAATGCTTTCTACAACACTGTGAAGCTTTTCCCATACCCCTAATAACAAGTAGTCTATTAAAATATTCCCCATAAGTATAGTAGAACAAAAAGGAGACAGAGACAAGGAGCAGAGATGATGAATGTCTTGGCTTGCTTTAAGAATAACGGCCTAACAGTGTAATCACAATGCTGCTACGTCACATTCACAGGGATTTTGTGTTGGTCTAAAACCTGCACAGCAACCAGTGGAGGGGTATTGTTTTTGTAGCATTTCACAGGAAGGTGTGATAACTGTGGTCATAAAATAAAATGATATGCTAACTTAGTAAGAACCAGACACACCATTAAAAACAGCTTTATGTAACATGCTCGATTAAACCACTCCATCCATAACTGAGTCAAATTGTACTATTTTAGAATTGTGTTTTTTATTGACAGAGACAAATCGTAACTTGATCTCCACCTTTAACCACACGCAAGTGAGACATGCATGACAGAATCACCCCTAGCATTTCCCATAATGCAGCACTTGTTTTTTTTTGTTTATTTTTTGGATTCTGAAAGAAACATTTAAAACTACTAAATTCCAACCAAAAAAAAAAAGAGACACTCTATGTCGAAGGGTATCACTGATGAGCAAATATATGGTGCACGAAGCGGACAAAGGGCCCCTGTCGAGTTTCGGATAAACAATTCACAAGTGCATCACTCTGATGCTGATTGATGCTTAACTCGAAGATGCTTTGGTGTGGTTTATCCAGCATTCGGTGAAAACATGCACACACACATCATGTGACTGGAGTGCAGCAGCTGCCTTAGAATCAAAACAGTTTGTTTCACAGTTTTTTGCAGAAAATAAAATTCAAGTAATAAACAGCAAACATAATAATAATAATAAAAAAAAACAACCCAGAGAGGAAGCAAATCCTGACAAAGGATCAGCATTGCAGTGCTACATTATTACAGTTGTTAAAGAATAAGAGAGCACCTTGTTATCTGGGTCTCTTCCTTAAACAGAGCTGTACAATAAATGCAGGGAATCTGTTGCATGTTTTTACAGTGAGTGTTACAGTTACTAAAGGAAAAGGGGAATTAAGAAAGAGTTGCACAACCATCATGATCATACTGGCAATCAGGATCATTGTCAATGATGTTGGTGGTACATTTTTCATGTAAAAGAAAAACAGCAAAAGACTGATATCAGATTTGTTTTTTGTCATACTAACTTCTTACTATATGTATGCACATTTATTGTTTTATCTTACTGCGGCTCATACTGTATAAATGATATATTTTTAAGTAGTATTTAAAGCAAATAATTATATCCCTATCAAACATTTTTGAATAATTGATATCAAAGTTATTAATTATAAAGAAGATAAGGCCCATCCAATGACGATCCAAATGCTTTTTCACTCTTTTCAACAATGTTTTAAGTGCATGAGAGACTGCATTGGTTGCTGCAGCTTCCTTTGTTTTTGTCATGTGACTTCTGGGTGCTGCGGAGCCCAAACTGCTGTTGGTGTTAGAGAGATCTCTGCAGAGAGCAGTTGAAACCCAATTTCAATGCTTAAAACATAACTAAATCTTTAAGGTTTGTCTTTGACCACAATTAACTAAAACAACATATCATACATTGTGATTGAGTCAGACCAAAACAGAGAAAACATGTTAGCCTAGAACTTCAGCAGACAGATCTGATTAGACATCATTGCCTATGTAGCCTTCAGGAAATTCACATTATAGTAGCTTTTTTAATCCATGTTATCCCTGGATCAGAGAAAAACTACAACACTACTGCACAGAAACTATGATAAGTAAAAATATGTCTCCCTGTAATGAAAAACAGAAAACCTTCAGCATCTTGAATTGTTTTGCTGAATCCCACTGGTGAGGTGGGAGACAATTACAATAATAATGTCAAAACAAAATACCAGTCAAATAAAGATTATTATACTTCAAAGCTAATTTATCTGCAAGTCTGAAATTTGTTTTTATTGATTTTTTTTTAATTTTGCACCAGTCTGGGTCTCTGCATTGAAAAAAAAACAAAAACAAATGTTGCTCGGGACATTTCCAGAAGCAGAGGACTTTTCTAAAGCCAGGTTCATACTGTGCAATTTTAAAACTCTGATAACAAAGTTCTCTGTCATGACTGAAAAAGAAATGTTGAAAGTTAAACCCCACAACTAAATACAACCTGCAAAACATATGAAGTAGTACTAAAAATTCTTCACTCATTTTTTATTCACCTTTGGTCCACAATCTGGGTTCAAACAATGTCCTACTTTTCTGCTGTGGATTAAAACCGTACAATTTAGCCTTTTTGAATCCCAAATTGTACATTATTAGATCAAATTCTTTTAAAGTTTGCAATGTTAATCTTTTATAATTCATAAAATTGCACAGTGCATGTCAGTTATCAGTCACTTCCATCATCTCAGACAGCAGTGACTGTGGTAATGAAAGTCGGCCCCTGCTTTTAGACTTTAATTTAAAGAACTTAAAAGAAGACTTCGAAAAAAACCTAAAAGGATTTGCAAAGCCGGGTGTGTTTTTGTGATTTTTAGCACATTGTTGTAAATCCTGCAGTGTTTCTGAAAGGTATACTTTGTGGCTTGAACACAATTTCAGACATGTTGGCTGTTTAAAGATTGCAACTGATCCTCTTATTTTTGTCTGATAAAAATCTGTGAAAATACTGTATTTCTCTGCCCAAATGAAATGTCACAGAAGTGTAGGTTAAACAGACACATTTTTGTTTTATCTGTATTAAGGAATTGAAAAATCAGAAACCACATGGACTCAGCCTGAAAATACTGACATTACTTCTGCAACAGTCTTAGTTTGATTTGATTTAATACATAAAGAAACTAAGAGGAGTTTCTTCTGGTGAGGCTGGATTAAAATATCTGTTTTTCCTGGCTTCATGTTTTCATCTTTTTTTTATGTAAGAACAAAAATTAAGTCTTGTCATAAATAACAATGTTATAGCTAGTAACAGTGATAAGCAAGTATAATTTGCAAATAATTTGCTGTTGGAGGAGATGAACTATTTTTATTGTTTCTATTTTTCCTTTGCTTTTCTTCATTTGAAAAACAAAAAATATAAAAAAGATATAATCAATTAGCTTTTGCATTGTTTTTGAAGGTACCTAACTAATTCTAAAAGCAGTTCCTGAAAACCAAAACTCTTTGTAGCTATGCCTGTCTTTAACAAAAAAGTAATTGAATGCAATGTACGATAATATGTCCTCTAGATCCAAAGTATCTGATGATTCTCCTTTCAGAAATATATCAAACTGCTGCTTGGCAGCAAATTAAAAAAAGGCTTAACAAGGACATTACAAACGTGGGGATTCATATGTTTAAGGAAATGAGGAACCTAAAGCTGAGAATACAGCGTGGTCCATCAGCTCTCCAAGCAATCAGAATAAAAAAAACAAAAAACAATGGATACTATCTGACATCCTCCTCCCCAGGTAAGTCATTTTATGCAGTTAAATCCAAGCTGGAAACTTTGCTAAAATGATTTTCTTCTCCATGAGCTCTTTGTTTTTCACTAATGTCAAACTTTGGCTTTTTAAATAAAACACCGGTACTGTTTATCCGCTTTTGGTGAGGTCCTCAGCTGCCATCTGTTTGACTTTTAGAATATTGCCCAATGTCAGACATAAAGTTTAGTATCAATATCATGAACTACAAGCCTGAAAAAAACTAAATAAAGAAAAGTTGTACATCAGATGGTGATATATGCCCTTTGAATAAGTTGCAGTGGGCTGCAACAAAACAGCTAATTTTCAACTTACTGTTTAATGCAGAAACATAAAGATGATATCAAAGTCTTTAGTTTTCTTTCCAAAACTGTCATGTCAGCTTTAGTCTTTGTATCTTTGTTTCGTTATTTTTTTACCTTATTGTTTTTGTGCTATGGTTGTCGAATTATGCATCAAAAAATAAAAAGCTAGAAGGATCTTCCATCTCTTTGAGAAGCTGTTTAAAGAATTATTTAAGAGCTTGCAAGGAGCTGGAACCAAGCATCTGTTTGTTTATCTCCACAAGCTGAACTGTAGCTGTGCCATATAAGCAGATTCTCTCTAATGGCATAATTCTCCTTACATTTTAGAGCTGGACTTTGCAGGGATAAAAGGGAGTGGTTAGTTTATACGACATGAGTGGAAGACCTCTTGTTCTTTGACTGAAGTGTTGCAGTTTTCTTCAGTTATGCACCTGGGCTGCTATTAATTTTTATTGTTAAATAAAACAGCTGTTTTCTGCCTTCTTTTGTCTTTGGCTTTGCTTTAGAGCAGAGAAAGTGTCAGCCCCAAGCACAGCTCAGCCAGCTAGTAGAGACAAAGTGCTATTCCTCCTTCGTCGTGACGGCAGTCTGATGTCTATCCTGTGGTGAAATCCGCTGCAGTACCAACAGACCTGAAAAGGTCAAAGAGATCCCAACCCACCACAGTGTTATCTGGGGTTCCCCAAAGATCAACTGGCCCAGGAAAGCCTGCAAAAAACACATTTTTTTTTCAGAGGATATCAGCGGAGAACAACATTAATAAACAACCAAAAAATATTGAAATTAGATTTAATTCCTAAATGTAATCCAGCCTACCTTCAAAAATAGGGTCACTTGTATCGAGACAAACTGTATAAGGTTCTTTAAAGTGATTTTATTCTCAACGGTGATAGGATGTAAAGCAGAAAGCTGCAGAGGTTTCTACTTACGGAAGATACGAAATTGGAGGCAGTGGTGGTCACAGTGGTTCGGGTGGAGGAAGAGGAGTACCTGAGTGCTTTTGCAAGGAAGGTCCACATCACAGCATTGCAGGTGAAAAGAAGACCACCACACAGCAGCCTCAGAGGGATGTGGAGCTAGAAAACACAGGAAATATATGTGTATCATAACTGTTTTATTGCACAAACATTAACTTCTTGCTTTGCTTTTATATAGATAATTTAACTCTGAGCCTTTGAGGTAAAAAAATGTTTCCCATTTGTTTCTAATGTTAACACTGAACATACTGCTTTGCATCAGAACTATGAAAATCTCAGAGCATGAAAGTATATGAAAAGTGAAAATAAAAACAAGACTTTCTCTGGTTAGATAAATCACTAGCTTTTTCTGTCACATCTTTCCTCATTAGGTGTAAAGTGGGTGAAGAAGCTTTAACTGCATTAAAAGGAAATAACATAATGTTGTCCAATTAACAGAATACACCCAGATAAAGGAAGCTAGGAATTAAAACAATTGAAACAAATAATAAACTTCTGTAAGAAACCAAGCACTTGAAGCACATGCTTCCTGCTGCTGACCTGCTCTATGGAGATGGAGATTTCAGGTTCCAACAGGACTTGGCGCCTGCACACA
>JAUZNJ010028004.1:1398-16392 GCA_034780135.1 Jordanella pulchra
TTAAACATGTTTTTTACATATTTATAAGTTGTTTTAATTTCTTAACTTGGCTTAGTTTAGTACTGAAATTTGTTCCAATCCTTTGTAAAAAAAATAATGGTAAAATTTGAAATGTGCAAATTGACAGGTACAATGTGGTGACAGAAGGTGGACCCTTTCAGAAATATTCATACGAGTCCTTTTTTTAGCCAATGGACAAACTGGAGTGTAGTTGACATTGGAGGACTTTTACTCCCATCATATTTGTTCATGACCATTTTTTATCATACATTAGTTTCCAAAGAATCCATCCAGCAAAAACCATTTTATTTAAAGTTAGTCGGACGAACCATCATAGTTGTCATGGTAGCCATCAAATTTGGACCCTTCCAGTAGTACCACTTAATGCCGTTGAAGCGGACTATATTGGAAGAAATAGGGTAATATATGCCATTCAGGTTGGATGGGCCACAAGCGTCAAACCACCATCCTGCAGAGGGAGAATTGCAGCGAGTTCAAGGAGAAAGTCACAATCATTCAAATTGAAGCTCAGGAATTCTAACTCCTAAATGTACACCTTTAAGGTAGCAGTAACTTTATACTGGAGCAGAGGGAAAATAAAAGCTCCACAGGACATTTACAAGAGAAGAAATAAAAATGTCCAACAAGATAGCTTGTAAAGAGAGACAGATTGAGACAGGGCAGATGAGTGGCAGCATTTGATCGACGGTTCGTACCTCCTGAGGCGAGCTGTGCGCACTTGCAAGTGCAGCGGTCATTGTCTCTGTCCTTGGTGCTGAACTGACTTCCGTTGTGGGTGAGGCTACTGGTTTTGCCAGCAGTGCCACTGAACCCTGAGACGTGAAGGCTAGATTTTGTTTTTTGTAGGAGGAGAACAATAAACAAAAAGAGAGATTAAAAAAAAATCTATGACAGAATCTAATGTCTTGAAAAAGTTATAAATTGAGTATTCATGAAACACTGAATCTCATGTATTAAGGCTGAAGTCTAAACACAATTCTTAAAACACTGCTAAATTTAGAAAAAAAATAGAACATGATTAGTCAGGATAAAACATTACATAATGGGACACACATCAAGCAAAATTTAAATAAAAATAACAACAAAACATATACCCAAATAAGGTACAACCAGCTGGTTGCATACATTTGCAGAACATTAAATGTATACTTTGAGTAAAAGCTGGACAACACAATGCTTAAGGATGTACGTTTAGACACCATTTAATCCAGCAGCTATGCATGGGTTTTTTACCTCCATTTCTGTAAAGAAAAGGGGAGGATAGGGGTGGAGTAGGTGGAGCTGGCCAACTCTGATGGTGCAATCACACTAAAGCTGATTCATATGTTTTGTATATATATGTGAAGAAAACATTCCTAGCAAACAGTGCAATTAGGGAAAGTAAGGGGAAGAAGAGCAAAGCAAAACCCTCAAAGTAAGTTTCTCCGTAGTTCAATAATCTGCTGCCTATGCAGGCTGGCTCTCGTACTCTTTCTGCCTATCCTCTTGGTCTGCTCTTCCGCTGCCTCTCCATAGTTCTAGGACTGGTCCCATCAGCCACTGCCACCAGGCTCTGGTGCTCCATTGGCCCTCTAAAGCAGAATAACACTTTTGTATCCTGCTCTGACGTAAGTACTCCAGCAAATGTCAGTGAATGCGCAATGAGACAGGAGAGAAAAGGAATTGTTTATGTTTCCTGTTATAAAAATCCTAAAAGGAGAGTTAAGCTTTATCTCTGACTAATTAGATTCACTATGATAGATGCTTTACTTAATGAAAAAATCCTACAACAAAGTTTATAGTAGGTTTAAATATGAGTTACAGGGCTTTTGCAGTTTTCTTGCCTATTTAGCTAGTTCTTCTTACATTTATTCTCAGATATTGGCTGAATTGAGCATGGTAGTATATATCTCACAGTGAAGGTGGAAAAGGTTTTAGAATATTTATCATCATATTTTTCTTCATTACTAAAACATGTGTTTATGTAGAAAGTAAGGAGAGGATTAAACAGGGCATGATCCATTGCTTAAGCTTTTTTTACTTTTAACATTTAGAATCAAATTGAAGAGGTGCTATTTTAGATAAAGCTCCTCTTGACTTTGCAGCATGACAAATTCAAATTACACACACTTCTAGGAAGACAAGAGTAATGAAAAATACAATAAAAAACACTAGCTTATACATTCATGTACGATATAACAGCTTTTTTGGCAAATAAGGTGGAAGCCCTCCTAAAGGTTCACATTGTTGCTAAACATCAGTGTGAAAACTATCCAAAAGAAATCTCATTATTTTCCTTCCATGCTGTGCTTTGAGAAGCAACACAGTTTTAAAATAAAGCTTTGCTGTCCAAGTTTAACCCATCCTTACCAAGCAGTTTCAACGAGTACATGTGTGGTTCTCCGTGTCTATTTGTCCAACCGAATGTGAGTCAGAGCTGCTTTGAAGAGAGTGGGTGAGGAGGTCGGTCAGGCAATACAGCCTTTCCTCTTCCCCTATAATTCTGTTCCAGTTAGAGCCAAGCTCTCCTTCTGAGTTTTCTGTCACTTTGGTGTCCCTCCCCTTGTTGCCCAGAGGCACTCTGTCTGTGATTACTAAATGAAGAACCTCCCTCTTGAATTTGTAGGTTCAAAGGGCAGAACAACATGTTATGAAGGGATGCAAGGTGAAAGCTGGCTTTGACAGCAATGGGAATTGACAGCAGTGGGGAGCGGAAAGATGATGCAATAGCAAGAGATTTGAAAGTTTTGTCAGGAGCCCCCAAAGGAAACCTTTTTTTGGAATAGGTAAGTGAGATTTGGCACTTTAGTGAGAGGCTAAATACATCCAATTTATAGAAAAGTATTTGCCCCCCTACAAATGTCTTGCATTCACCCTTTTTACACGGAACAAAGTAATTATAACATGACATACAGATAATCTGACAAATATAAAAATGCAAAGAATAATTCACTTTAAAAGGTTAAAAGGTTATTCAAATAATATGGCAATGTGTAAAGTAACTGTCTCTCAGACCTATTAACTTTCTATAGCAGAGACTTTCAGTAAAGTTGGTAATAGCTGGCAATGAGACTTGTACATCTCTGTGGATGCCTTTTGGCCTCCTCTCTGTGAATACCATCTCAGTTAAATTTAAGCCAAGAGTCATATTAGGCCTTTCTAAAAGTTACATTTTTTAAGGCCCTCAGAGTTGGATTTGCAAATATAATTTGAATCTTGGACCTGGAACATAATCTAAGTGGTTAATAATGATAAGATAAATCTCCTTTAGGATTTTGTAATAGAAAGACAATTTATGATTTCATTATCACAGGAGGTTATCAAAGTTCTGATGTACCAAAATTAAAGATTAAGTACTGTACTGTAACATTACTTCTACCCTATTCATTAAATGTTGGTAGTTTTAACTTTAATTAGTAATGCTACTGAAATATGAGCTTCCTCATGCTGTTCGGGTGTCAGGTTATCTTTGAATCATTAGCACTGACTCTAACTGATGCAGGTGAGACCAGTAGCACCTAAAAGGTTGTTGTGGATTATTTTGTGACCTCTTGGAATATTTCTGTTTATGCCCTTGGAGCAATTTCAGTAGGCAAACTACATCTGTTAAGCCTAACCAAAGCAGGTAATGGCTCTTGAGAATGGTATGGTGGTGTAATGAATTGTTTAGCATTGTTTTTTGTTGTTGTTTTTAATAATTTATCTTTTGTAATTTCTTACTACTACAGATTTGTCAGTAATGAAAGTCTGCTCAGTGAAATTCAACTAAGCATTATTTATAGTTTATATAATCACGACAACTACTTTTTCAAAACAGTGTGGAGGATGAAAGGTTCCTAGTCTTATAGCCCTTTACTTCATTTATTCAATCACGTATAAAGAATAAAGTTTATTTCTTTTCACATTATAATTTGAAGAGGAACAAATATAACGTTGCATTAGTGGAATGTCAACCACCTACTTAACTATAGGAATAAACTATTTGAAACCTCAAAGGAGGAGATTTTGCTATGCCAATAATTTATGTATGAATCTTGTTAAATGACTTTTAGGTGAAAAGCTCCATACTGCACAAGGGAGTCCAATAAATCCAGCTGAGTTTGAGGATTTCTCCAGACAACTTCCTGTTGAGCACCGAGAGCTATGGGTTGGTAGTAATTTTATAAACCCACAGGGTTAAGCCAGCAGTTTTCAGCATGGATATAAAACTGGTACAGGTTAAAAAGAATGTGATCTCAGATGTAGTGGGTGAAGAGAGGTGATTGCAAAGTTTTAGTAGCTTTGTCCCACACAGAGTAGCTTGAAGCAAACTGGTAAAACACAATTTTATTGCATTAATTACATGGAAGAAACTCCGGGCAAAAGAATTTGATGCACTTTTGATGTGTTGGAAAGCCTACACCTACATATGATTTTGATTTATCATCACTCAGATCCTCAGCCTTTAGAAACACTTACTAAACAAGAGCAAGGCCCAGATTTTATATCAAATTTACCACCAAATTCTCTGTTTTCAGAAGAATAGCATACCCAAAAAATACTCTTGTTATGAATTGCCTGGTTACTGAGAGGTGCCTTTGTTTAACTTGTCACTTCCTGGCAGTGGCAGCTATAGCTGAGTTTCAGTTAAACCATGGGGAATGTGGTTCCCTGTGGAGAATTTCAGCAGCAGCTGGAGCTGCTGGAACATGGGAAGAAAGATGAAGGCCAAGAAGTCATAACATAACCTCGGTTTCGCTGTTCAGTTTAAGTATTATTTCACTGAAACTTGTGGATGTGAACAAAGATCTTTATAATGATCTAATTTAATTTATAGCTTAATCCTGTTGTCTTCAACTTAATGAAGACCTTGATATCTGCTGCCCTGTAACTTTTATATGCGTCTCTGCTTTAACACACCTGTGCGAAAAATAATTTGATTACTGGCAGAACTTGACTGCAAACTGATGAGGTGATCCAGCCTTTTGATAGAGGCACTTTGGACCTTTGACAGATAAAAGTTTCAGGACAACAGACCACCAGGATTGGAGATGAAGACCTCTGGGCTATGTCATTAAAGAGAGACCACAAACTCAAATGCTGTTAAAAGCCCAACCCAAAGTAGCGCATAATAGTGAAACTGAAGTAAAATTATGTTTCCTTTGCAGTATATCTTAGAAAATCTAAAAAGAAAACCATGCACTCACTGTATTAGATCCTATTAACTCTGGTATTCCTATATATATTCCTATGTGATCTAGTATAATTAAGTGGCTTAAAATTTAATTGAAAAATTAAAATTTAATTAATTTAATTGGTCAATCAACATTTCTTTATCCATCAATGGAAAATTAAAACAAGCCTTAGCTGAATGTGTGCATGATGGCACTAACCAAAACACACAATGTGTCAGTGGAGATCTTCAAATCAGGTGAAAGAAAAGTTTTACAAATATTCAAACTTGTAAAACATCAATGTATCAGAAAACTAGTATCTAGCATTAACAGAATGAGCAAATGATCCAGTTATTATGTGACACCCTTCTTAATGGGGACTGGTTAATAGGAAGATGACATCTGGTTCTACAAAGTGTCTACATAGATGGGCTGAATAGTAATCCTTTAGACATTTTCTGCATTTTTTCTAATGTCTAATTTTTCACTCAAAGCATAACTTTTTTAGGCTCTAGGGGTCTTTATTTTTGTGTTGTTTTTTGAAAGTAGGGAGACAGGAAAGAGAGGGGAAGACATGCAGCAAAGGTCAACTGGCCAGGATTCAAACCGAGGACTGTGGCCTTCGTACATGGTCGCATGCTTAACCACTACACCGACGATGTAGGTCATATTACCTGTAGTTGCTGTGTTCATTGCCTATAGAGAAGTGATCATAATGTGAGAAGGCTTCGTTCCCCTCTCTGTCACGGAGCTGGATGTGCAGACTGTATTCCTGCGAGCTGGTCAGCTTGTGAATGATATCGTTTCCCAGCCAGTGTTCCCCTGATGGCTTTCCAAAGCCCTGGATTCAACACAAACACAGAAAAAAAAAACAAAAAAAAAAAACAATAAATGAAGTAAATATTCCCACCAAGGCAAGTTTTTCCAGCTGTCTGGCAAGTAATTTTGAAATTTTTATGAAAATTGAGCTCATTTCAGGCATGCACATCTATCATTTTGATGTGTTAAGACAGTTGACTGCATCTAAGATGTAATTTAAGTGCCACGCTTTGAACAGCACAGAAAAATAATTCATATTAAACTCTTTCACAAATACTCTAAGGGTATTTTAATGTATCAGTTTAAGCAATATATCATAAATGTCCTTAGTGGATTCATATAATTATCATTTCTTTTAAAGAATTCTTTTTTTTGTTAAAAATAATATCAAAAGTATTATAAAAAAAGTATTTCATGAAAAGTTATAATTTCATGAGTTTAATGAGTGTCAAATCTATCAGTACGAATATTGAGCTGCTGTTTAGTGTTTTAAAAATGTGGATATCAACGAAAGAAGTAATTAGAATAGAAGATGGATGAATACATTGAAAACAGTTACAGCTAACAGTGGCAGTGTTGTTTTATATAAGGATGCCTTTTTTATTTCTACAAGAAAAAAACAGGAATACGTTGCTTTCATGTGCTGCAAATCAAATACCCTTGAGTAGTAAAATTTTGTGATTACAGCTTTAGTGCCATAAACCATGATATTAATTTTGGACATTGAGAACTAATGTCAACACTGATATTTAACATAACCACCGGGCTCTGAGGAAAAGGATTTGCCTGCCTTTTGGACAATCAAGCTTATTAAACCCTCCCCCAGTCCAAGACAGTATCACAAGACATTTTCTATATGCCCCTTTTCCACTGGAAGAACCATTGTTCTGAAACTTGCTGGGAGCCTGTGCCTTAGAATCTTGGGGCTTGGTTACGATGCCTTTTTTGGCCAGTTGTAGAAACTTTATCCTTCGTCATCATCAGTGGGCGATACAGAACACAGAAGTAACGTTGGGTGGCAGGATGCAGGTGTGTGTCTATGAATCCACCAGAGAAGAAGACGACGAACAACAAAGAAGCACATGTAAAACTATGTAAAATATTTCAGAAAAAAAAAAGTTAACATGTGTACTAGAAAAAAATAAATCCTTAATTAATATAGAAACTGTGGAAATCCAATGTCTGCCTTTCATTTCCCTCACCCCTGATACGTTACACGTTATGCATTTTCTGAACCATGAAAGGAGTTGTAGAAACATTGATTTTTATTTACACATGTACTCAGAATCACAAGAACAACAGAGGGAACTGTTTACAGTGTGTTTTAACAGATTTACAGTCATGTTTTAGTGCATAAAAATGCAGAGGATGCATCTTCTGCTCATCTCCATCCTCAGCTTTCTGGTCTGTTTCTCTGAAGGGGGCCACTGTAACAATGGATGTCTTTAGGCTTCAGTTTTCTACAAGACAAAATGCTGAGTTACGATGACCAATCTTTAGTAATTTGCACTGTGCTCACCTGCTATATTCAGCGCTTCCACGTCTGAATATAGGAAGGTGCTTCCCACATTTCCAGCACCTCTCTCCTCACACAAATGACACGGTAATTGTCCACGGTCCTCAGAAAAAAATAGAATAATAACCTTTGGGTTATTGTTGTGGTGCCTCATGCGGTTTACATTAAAAAAAGAAGGGTCGAAATGGACCAGGCTGAAGCTGGTGTCTGGTTGCTGCTTCCAGAAGTGGAGCTGGAAAAGTGTTTCTACTAATTTTTAAAAGAAGAAACTTTCTAAAATCAGCCTTAAAATAGCCAAAGAATCGATGGATGTGATGCAAATATGATTTAAGTTGCTGAAATTGTAAAATAACAGTTTGTGTGACAGCCCTGTGTGCCAAAACGGAAGATATAAACACGCATCAACTTCATCATCTTAGGCTTTGAAAATGTAAATTGGCTGAATAAAAACAATAAATCTCACTACAAATAGGACGATCATTGTGGTCCACTATAGTCCACTGTAATAATATTTATGTCATAGTTGTTATAGTTGTGTTATACGGTTTACATGGAAAAAAATCCAAACAAATGGAACAGGCTGAAGTTAGCGTCCAATTGTTGGTTATTACCCGAAGTTGAATGAACAAAAAAATGCTATTACCTTCTAACACTACAGTAGTCCCTAAAAAAGCCGAAGTAGTAATGGATTTAATACAGAGCCAATATAAATTGCTGAAATAATGAACAGAGGACACATGTTTTCCAAAATGGAAGCTGGTGAACTTCCTTGAAACTGTTCATCTGCTCATAGAAACAATGAAACTCATAAGTTTGAGCTGTTCACTACATTTTTTACCATAGTCTGAGCTTCAATGTACAAATACCATATGATAATACCAGAAATATGACATACCGTTATAGATATCCTCCAGTTCTCTTTGGCTTCCGTTGTTTATCTGAGCCTCAGTCTGATGAAATTCAGCCATTTTCTATCTGCTGGATGAGCAGATCTACAGTTTATTTTTGTCTCCTTATTTTTTCTCTTTCTCCCACGCTGACTGCCCACAAGTGATGCCACTAGTGACTCCTCAGTTCCCTCTGAAGAACCAGCTATTCAGTGGTGCTAAATGCAAACCGGAGTTGCTGCTCCAAACCTCTTTGGTTTGGTCGAAACAGTCGTAAGTCGTTCAAAAACATGTTCGGGAACCGTAATGAGCTTGAAGCCGCGTTAGTGGAAAAGCCCTAACAGAGGTGTGACTTTGCCCTCCACAGTGCTTTGAGGACAAAGCAACCATCTCATAACTGCTTCTTTCTCTTTGGTGACTTATATAAGGCTAGTTCACATCGGAAAGGCACCATCATGGCCCCATGTCCATAGACCAGAAGCTTTAAACTGACCAAAGGCTAAGTGGTCCTGATGGCTGATATCAGAACCAAATTGCTGCAAAACAGATCGTTTGCAACATCTCTCACTATGCTTCAGGACTTTCAGATGCCTGGAAGATACTGGAGGAGTGAAGCTCATTAGAATAAAATAACTTCCCTCTTTTGAGTCGACCATGCTAAGTTGTAAATTCTGGATACCTGAGAAACCCACCTTTCCAAACAGGTCAGCAGAGGTAGAGGTCTGGCACATTCAGGGACAGGTTTACCAGCTAAATAACTTTGCTTTCGGATTATGTATCATTTTATTTGTTTACTGTTAGTTAAAGACACGTTAACAGGTTGCACCACATGGTACATGCTGGCATGTTTCAGCTGTTGTTTAAAAAACAAAAACAAGCTTTATTTCACCGCGGGTTTAAACACTAACATAACAATGGCGTTTATGTGTTTTCTCATGTACTCATAACATTTTGATTACCAAATTATAAACCAGAGTAATTTCTCATTTTTGCAAGCCACTAGCTCAATCAAAGATGGTTAAGAATCCATTTACCAAAGGTTATTGATTCCTGATAAAGCAAATCATTTAATGAAATATTATCTTCCAAATAAGACCTTATTTACCTGTTCGATTTGCATGGTGAATTAGTTTGAAAACATTCCAATTACCCTAAATTAGTCATAAGTTAATTTGACCACATTCCAAACATGCTACTGTGATAACATTGTATAATTTTATTACCATGACTTTCAACCATTTTATATTCTTTCTTCTTTGTGTACATATTAGTTAAGTTTGGTTGATTTTCACTAGTTTAGTCAAGAGTTTTTAATATGTTTGACTTGGAGTTGAATGATTTTTGTTAATAGGCTCTTATATTTTGAATGAAAGTTGTGGTGATTTTCTATACATGAGGAGTTATCTGTTTGATCATGATTTGAGCTTGTTTCACAATTTCATTTGTTGTAGTAATACGCAGCCAGTAGGGCATGTGTTCAATAACAATATATGACAGTTTGAATAATATCTGATTAAATAATATATTTACCACCCCTACTGGGGTGGTCAGTAAATATGTTAAAGTCGCACAACACAGTATGCCTAAAAACAAAATGTTTTAGAATTCTTAAATAAAGCAACACTGCCACTAACTCAATCATTTAGTTGTGTCATGAAACAATGCTAGAGTGGACAAAGAAGACAGAGAAAATCTTTGAGAAGCAACATTTTCTAGCTGGAAATACAAAAATAGCACGACGAGGATTATTAAAGTAAAAAGAGTATACTTACTAAAAGAAAACAGTGAGTGGTTATTTTTGCCCAATTACACCAAGGGTTTAGAAGTATATATCACCAGATTTATTTTAAAAGCCCAAAAGCAATTTTTAAGCCTACAGGCCTCCACAGGCATGACAGTGAGACAAAATAATAATGAAAAAAAGCATGGACTTGTACCGCATGCTTGCCAGGAGAAAATCAGTCCTCCTTAAAAGAAAAAATGCACAGCCTGTTTTCCAGGTTACATCTGAACAAACCACAAGATTGGATGGATGAATATCCTTTGGACAGATGAACCAGATGCAGAGACGTTTTGCTGGAGTGCATTTGGCAAAAGCCAAACAATATTTCAGCACTCACTACTCATACCACCTGTCAAGCAGCACAGGGGGGTCGGATGGCTTGTTTTTAGACCACAAGACCTGGACAGCCTGCAACCACTGACTCGGACATGAACTCTTCTACATACCAAAGCATTTTCCCTGACGATCTGTCTGATAGCTGAAGCCTGGCTGCAAATGGATCAAAAAACTGGATAATAATCCCTAAGTCATTAGCAGATTAACGTGGCTACCAAATGGACAGGAGGTCTTGCAATTGCAAAGTTAAAGTTGAGATACTAACCTTGCTGAAGCAACAAAAAATTGACTATGTATACATGGATGACTGCTAACCTTAAATGTCTGGAGCAATCCTTTCAAAGCAGGGGTGCTCAAGTCCAGTCCTCAAGAGCTACTATCCTGCAACTTTTTGATGTATCCCATTTTTAACATACCTGAATCAAATGAGTGGCTCGTTATAATACCTCTGCTGAACTAAATGAGGGCACTGAGCCTTTAGATTCAGGTCTGTCAGAGAATAGATGTGACTAAAAGTTACAGGATGGTAGCTCTTGAGGATTGGACTCGAGCACCTCTGTTTGAAAGGAAAGTGAAAACAAACTCCAAAGAACCTTATCCAAGTGTGACGTGCTTATACAGAAGATAACTACATATATTTCTTCCCACACTGTATAGGTGATTTGGATTATTTGTATATTTCATATGCATTCATTGACATGCTTTGCAGATTTTGTGTCAGTTTCAATGTTAGACGTAGTTCTTTGCCTTTGGTATCTCCTTTTGATCTAATTATTAATATCTAACTCTTGGTAGGCCTAGATATTTCTTCTTTCTGTTGGGCTGTTTTGTTCATGAAGTTTCTTTTTTTTCTAGCAAAACTTATTTTATCAGTATACTTAGCTAAAAGGAGCAGATGTTGATCACCACTGTTGTTTTCCAGCCCCTGGGACCGGGTGGACTGCGTACCTCCCAGAGGAGCACAGAATTATCTAGCAGCATAAACACCAGGAAAATGCAGCATTTAAATCATAAGTTAATCTGAAACTGATTTACAAAGTAACAATATAAACTGACCTTTAAAAAAATATGTACACTTGTCAAACTTTTTCAGTTTTGTCAAATTACAGCCAGAAACCTGAATGCATATCATCGAGATGTCATGACAGATCAAGAAAAAGAAAGAAATATTTGCAACTCATGCTCAGGTCCTTTGCAGCCCCAGCATTTCTTCCTTCTTTGATGTTTATTCAGTTGCAACATTCTTGTCATTAACCCTCTCCATTACCCCTGTCCCTCCTAAGGAAAAGTATCCTCACATTGTGATGCTGAAACCTTAATGTTTCAATGCACTGAAGGTGAGGACCATTAATAATTTTCACCTGTTTGAGCTAAAACAGGATTCTAGAATAAAGGCTATTATATGGGAATATTGGCCGCTTCTCTTAGATGGCCATAACTTTTTTTATTTCCATTTTAGTATGCTGGATTAAATTGCTCTCTCTATGATGTTGAAAATGATGGGATAAAGCAATTAATTGTTGTTATATCATATTAAAAACTTCTAGAACATGATAAAATTGTGACCTTTGAAATGATTCATATGCCTATAATTTCTCTCCCTTTGTTTCCACGTTTATTTCCTTTTTTTCCATGTGTGTTTCCATCAGTTTGTTAAGCTTATATTGCTTTACTTTATTATAGAATGATAAAAAAAATTTCATATGCTTCAGGTACTGTAAAGTCTGTTAGGTTAGGAGTACTTCTTGAAATGACAAGTCTAGTTGTTTCATGTTTTTTTCTTTGTTTTTGCTCTTGACTGTGAGCAGATACACCGCAAGGAGGCGTGAAGCGTTTATCACCTGATGAGAACCCCAGGGTGCAGCATTTGATAGAGTCTGACCACAGCTTCTGAGAATATGGAGACAGGGCAGAGACAGAAAAGCAATTCAGTGAAAGTGCTATCCGCCATCCATAGGGCCCCTGTGCTCCCACGCTCCCAGCTGGAGTCGAAGGTTTATCATCCACTTGTAAAAATATTGAACTTGAAAGAGGTTTATTAGTTTTTTGTGTTTTTTTTTTACTGTCTTTTTAGTGTTTGCGCTTCCAAGCGCAATTGATTTGTCAGTGCCAATCTAAAAGACACTGCATACAGTTAAAACCGAAAAACCTGCATTGCACATTTGTTCTGTGTAATTTAACAGTCTAAGGGGATTGTGTGCAATTTATCCACTATTTGCCTGAAGCATACAGAGCATGTTAATTTTTTTAAAAAGCTTTATAATCACATCTAAAAAAGCATATTTTAAATTCTGTGTAAAACAAAGTTACACGTGTTTAAACAGGTGTGACAGCCCTAGAACAGTAAAACTACTTTATGGTCTCTTGTGCACACTTTAGATTGTTTAGCAGCAAATTTAAGCAATCTTAAGAACTGATACGAATAATGATGCTCTGTGAGTCAGAAATTGCAAAACATCAGTGTTTATGTATTAGAGATGTGTGTGTGCATGTGCGTTCGTTTGGGAAGGGGGGACTGACACAGAGAGAGGGAGCGATAGCAGGTGCAAAAACAGAAGGGGTGGTAGGGAACATGAGGGCAGCCAAATGCAACAACCACAGGTCACCTGGGATCACTGGAGAGCCGCTCTCCCACGCCTTTTCATGCCAAACCACCCATGGACAGTTATTGAAACCTCCTGTGCAGTAATGCAGCATTGGTCTACATGACCTTACAACAATGATGCACCCTTGATGTATTAAAAAAGTACCATTTTGTAGTCCTCCCATCTGCGGTGGAAGTCAACAGAACCATTCCTTCGATGCTGCAGCACTGTCCACCCCCCACCTCGGGTCTTCATGTCACAGTACACCTGGGCAAAAAAAAAAATGATCTCATTTCTAGGTCCTGGTAAACAAAAAAAAGTTGTAGCAGTATGCTGAATTTTTTTCATTAAAAGTTGCTGGCATTATAGACAGATGGAGTGTGATACATCAAGTGAGAACATAAAACCACACATTTGTAGAATAATTTTTGCTCTTTGTTAAAGACCACAACCACTCATCTGTAGTGTGTTCTGTCTCAAACCAGATGGTGAGTCATTCCATTCATTAGATGATAATACACTGTGGATTTTTGGCAGCTGAACGATTGATTGAACTGTGCTCATTGACTGTTTTTATATTTGACAGAAGTGCACAGAGTGAAACTATTTTACCAACATTCTGCTTAACTGACAACACATAATACTGTTAGACTCATCTACCAGCCTCATTATTTGTATTACCTATTTGCATGTTGCACAAAAAAATTAAAAGCATAAAAAGCTTTAATACTTTGCTGCATAATATTGTGACATTATTTGATAGACTAACACAAAACATACATGTGAAGTTAAGGTAAACTGATACATAATCTTTTTAATGTTTTTGTTTTTACTTGTTTTTCTAATGTTTGGAGCAAATTTGTATTTACTCTATCCGGGTAAAAGTGTTTTAGAACAACTTGTTCTTCTACCCCTTTGTATATCAAATCTTAAAATCTTGCCTTAGAACTTCAGGTAAGCATAACAATTTGGTTTGATTTAGTTAATTTATATAGCACCAATGGACAACAGATGTCATCTTAGGGGCTCTTCTACACATACAATACAGTCAAACTGGGTGAAAGTTTTTGTCAAGGAATACCAGTTCTTTGCACTATGTCACTGACTTATGAGATATGCTTCATAACCCTACTAAGGCTGAACCATTGACCTTTAAAAATATTTGAGCTCTACTACTGACCTTGCTTGGTGAGGTTTAAAGGTCAAATGTTTTCCTCTGCCTGTATCCCCAGAGTGCAATGTAGTTCTTGATCAGATTTCAGTGAAACTGAAACTTCAAAATTATATGTGATGTATTTACTAAAGATGGTGATCAAGGTATCCATTCGTATATTGAGGTTCTTTTATTACCCAGCCCTGCTTGTAGGTTTTTCTTTCAAGCTTGCCCTCCTTATCCCTCTATATGTCATCTAACTAACTTTACCCTACCTATGTACCTGCTTAAAGAAAAACAAAAATTCAAAAAACATACAAGGATTTTTATTTTGGGGAAAATTTCCTGAAACATGTCAAAGAGACACTTTTTTAACGCAAAGGATGAAGCAACATTATGGGGAACATATTTTAACCTGGAGAAACGGGGGGAAGAGAAGGACATTATTTACACATGTTTTGTACCTGCAAAATTATACAACCATACTGGAAATCGTTACTAGAATTCTGAAAGACATTAATAATTTAAAAATAATTTAAAACTAAAAAACAGAAAATATATTTCTAGGAAATGTCAGGAAGCGGTTGTTTTTGGTTGATGGTGAGGCAGAGGCAGGAACCAGGAAGTGGTGAGTAATGATGTTCTTTAATGATGAAAATAATCCAAAATACAGAAAACTGAAAGTGTCCTCAGACCAGGCAGCACGGCTTAACAGAGTCCAGGGTTAAACACCGGTAGCGCTGGACATACGAGAGGCAAAGC
>JAUZNJ010028005.1:0-14352 GCA_034780135.1 Jordanella pulchra
GGAGGTTTTAATATTTGAATGGTTGAAAGAGCTCAAAGATAATGGAAGCAGTGGATTCATAACTTGTAGTGTTCATACATTCACTGCATAAAATTGTTGCGCCTGCATTTTAAAAAATGACTGTAGATCAGGTGGTTGGTTTATCTGCAAGGTCTGAAGACGCCTCCAGAGGTTATGCATTGTTTATCTACATGGGAGGAGGCCAACACAGGAGGGGATTACAGGGCATTATGTAGTAGTTTTGGATTAATAACTGTGAGACTACTCTGCTACTTACACAGTTCGTGAAAAGGTGCCAGGGTACAGACCTATACTCCTGAAAGGAAGCTGACTTTTTGAGAAAATATTTCTTAAAGATTTTTTTCTGATGCAGGCTCTACAATTTTCCAGTCAACCTTACATTTTGAATTTTAGGTTAGAGAAATCTGTTTCCCTTCGTTCTTCACCACTGCATTTACTTCAATTGTGGAAAAAGAGGGTCCACCCATCTGGATCGGAATCATGTATTTAAACAATAGAACTAACATAATAAACACAGAAAGGAGCAAGAAGAACATAAAAGGGAAAACATGTAAGTATTGATACAACACTTGATTTTCTGTCGTAGCATTTGAATGTAAGAAAACTTGCAGAAGGTATTTTATGCCAAATAATTGCAGCCAGGATCTATTTGACTTCACCTTATGTCCTTTTTTAATGTCAGGTTCTTATATGAAGTCAAGCATTCATCATGAAGAAAAAACATTAAAGGAGAACAGCAAAGTGGAAAGAAACATAAAGGTGACAGAGGATGAAGTGTCGCTGCAGAGGACAGCCTTCGGAAAAGCAGTGTACAATATGACCCATTCAGAGAGGGTGATGGATGATCTGACATGTGGACGGCGTGTGGGGTTTTATGAGCTGAAGGGACAAATTGGTTCTGGTAACTTTTCCCAAGTTAGACTGGGAATACATGACCTAACCAAAGGTGAGTTTCTGGATACTTTAACAACTTTAGTGGCGACTGAAGATGCACAGATAGAGCTATTTCAGACCTCCTCACTCAGTTACTGGGACCAAGAAGAAGAATGCATGTAAAAGCTTAATACCAGTTAAAATGTAGATATTTTAAATCTGACTAATTGAATTGAGCTATTTTGCAGAACAAAAGCCTTCAATAAGTTCACCTTGTGTTGAATAAATAAAAAACAATTATTTTAATATCTAATGAAGCTTTTTAAATGTGATGTCATTGATGTCACATAAGCATAAAAGATGTAAATATGGTGTAAAGTAGGCTTTTTAAAAATAATATACTTTAACCTTTAATGTGAAATCTTCCAATTATATTTTTTTCTTATTTAAAGATGCTTTGAATTTACAAAACTGTGTCAAGTCTACAATTTATAAATCGAGGGATTTATTTATTTATTTTTTTAATTTTGACTTCCTTTGACTCATATCATCTTTTTCAGATAGTTTGCTTGCTCTGCTCAATGTCTGGGGTCACGTGTTAGATGGGAACTCCTTTGAATGCTTTGAGATTAATGCATAGACACCCAGCTGAGCTCAAGGAGAAATAGATCCATCAGTCTGGGTCATCCACATATCAGAAGACATGACTAATCTCATCAGTCGGTCCCTAAGTAATCCATAATGTTTACATCCTTGTCTGTCATGTAACATGGTAGCCATGTTGTGAAAGGCTTCATAAACACATGTGTTTTTTTTAACACATTTTACTAGATAAAGAAAACTAAATGATAGGATGAAGCGTAAGTCAGAGGTACAATTTTATTTGTTTTTGTTGCCTGACTGCATTTCTCTTTGTCCTCATGTGCTAGAGAGAGTGGCAGTAAAAGTGCTGGATAAGGAGCGTCTGAACAAACAGGCCCAGACTCTCTTTACCTCTGAGATCAGCTGCATGGAGAGGCTTTCCCATCCCAACATAGTGCGCCTGTATGAAGTGGTGGAAACATTTAAGCGGCTTTACCTGGTGATGGAGTATGCCAGTGGAGGGGAGCTGTTCTCCAAGATCACCACCAGAGGGCGCCTGTCGGACCTGGAGAGCAAGCTGGTGTTTTCCCAGGTTCTCTCAGCAGTCAAGCACATGGTGAGTGAGACAGAGAAGGGTGTTGGCTTTACTGGGAAAACGAAAGCAAAGAGAACATGGTGTCAAACCAGTTCAAATACCAACTTGGCCGTGCTCTGACATGAGGATCTTCAGGCAGAAAAACAGCATAATGTTCATAGCCTTAGAACTTTAGTCCTTTAGGACTGTGTGATATACTTTGCTATGCAAAAATATTTTCACTACCTTCCAAATTGTTTCACATTTTTTTCACATTACAACCATAAAACTTTATGTTTATATTGTCCGGATTTTGTGTAGTAGACAACAACCAAGTGAAATAAATCTATATATCCCTCATCGTTACCCAGTGATCCTTGCAGGGCTACAGAGAAGAAGGGTAATTGGGTAACATTGGGATAAACCCTGAACAGGTCACAAATCCATCAGAGGACAAGACAAAGATGAACAGGAAAGGGGACACCATGCACACACACCACAAGGACATATAAGAGCAGGTGTGTCCACTCTCTGCCCTCTAGGGCCGGTGCCCTGCTTGTTTTAGATGTTTTTCTGCTGTGGCACTTCTGATTCCCTTTGATAGAGATGATTAACAGGCTTTAGCTGAACTGCAATGATATAAATCAGATGTGTTGAATAAAGGAAAATTCTAAAACCTGCACAAAATTTGCCCTTAAGGTCTGACATTGGAAACCCTGATTTAAAGAGTCCTGGTTGTCCTGTTTTTGGAAGCTGGAATACCTGGAGAGGACTCACAGGGAGTATATACAAACTCCACGTAGTAACAGCCAAGTCACGATTCAAACCTGCTATCTCTTTTCAGGAAAGACAACTCTGCTACCAACTGCGCCAATGTCCAGCAAGAAATTCATTTTGAAGTTTTAAGAAAATAAATACATGATGCATTCATATTAAGATGTCATTATGCCGTTACCTATGAATTAATTCTAGTGCATGCAACAGCCTTTGGAAGTCACCTGATTAGTAAATAGGGCCTGCTTGTTGAATATTTCATTTTTGGAATATCACATCTGTTCTTTGAATGTGTTGTTGTTAAAGAAAGACAAAATAAGTCCAATTTAAAGGAGTCATCAACCAGAAATCAGACTTTTTTCAAAGATACCAAAGTCAAACTGATATTAAATGCTTCATTGTTGGTAGCAATCAAAAACAAGAAAATATTTTCATTTCACCAGTTGACCAAACTACCAGGGAGTAATAGATAGAGTGACTGACTCTCCCTGCAGCTCTTATTGTTTGTACTGCATGTGTTTGCATCTGAATGTTTTTCTAACTTGGGACAATACCAGGTAAATATGGTAGCAAGCCTGCTTTTGGAAAATAGGACGATCCTAATAATCAGAGACTGACCTGCAGTGCAGTTGGTAAGTGTTCCTGCTTCACCCTCCTATTTGTTTAGTAAGTCACCGGAAAACCATCCATGGAAAGCTGCTAATTTTGCTAACACTTCAACTCCATGTACATTCAAATTTTTATTGTGAATCAATTTCTTTGTTGCTCTGCTCTGCTAAGGACCACTCTTGCATAAGGTGCATAAAGTCACTCTTCCATTCCATCAGCCTCCTCATTTCCTGCTTCTGACTCTGGCTCAGACATAAGCCTCTGTCTGGCTGGTCTCTATCTCTTGATGTGTGCCCCATTGTTAAGATTTTGTCATCGTTTTTGAGCATATCAACGTGTGTGAAACCAGACCAGCCGCCATAACCTCTCTGTCCTTCTTGTGACCATTCAACGCACAAAATATTAACATAAACGCAGTGCACATGAACATGAAGACTTACAACTCAAACTCTAATTTGCGCCATCTAAAGAAAAGAAAAATGAGCTCTATCTAAAAAAAATATCTTCCTCTCCATTGATCAGACATGAATTTGAAGACATTTTCTGAAGGATTGCGTACATAAAACACAAGGTGATGACTCCTTTAAAGTTTGTTAAAAGCCATGTAGAAGGAGGCCCTACCAGTCAGATGCGATCAAAATGGATCTTTTTGGCCAACATGTAAAATGCTTTGTGTGGATGGATAAAGAAATACAACTTTCTGAAGTGAGTTGCAGTAAATGGTGACTCTACACAGCTTTGACCTGGGAGGCTGAAGACAAACACTGATCAGACTTTACAGGTTGGTTTATCATCCAAAATCCCATTGGAGGACATTGAGGTTTCAGGTTGTAATGTGATAAATTTTGAAAATTTCAAGGAATTTTAAAACTTCTGTCATATTGAGATTTGATGCTCCTACAATTGCTCAGACAGGAGTAGTTTGGTTCTATAGGGGTCTGTGTAGACTTAATAGCTTTGCACACCAATCTCAAGAGAGAGGGGGAGGGTTTCCACATTGTTGCATTCAGGAACTTGACCCCAGGACACTTTGCATTGGTCTAATGTGGGGCTAAGACTGAGAGATTCTTGACTGTTTCAATAAAATGTCTTTGTCTTCTCCTTTCCAGCATGATAATAACATTGTCCACAGGGACCTGAAGGCTGAGAATGTGTTCTACACCCACACCTACTCCATTAAAGTAGGGGATTTTGGTTTTAGCACATGTTGCAGCCCTAATGACATACTTCACACTTTCTGTGGCTCTCCACCTTATGCAGCCCCTGAGCTTTTTAAAGAAAAAGGCTACATTGGACATTATGCTGACACTTGGGCGCTGGGTGTTCTGCTTTACTTCATGGTTACCGCCACAATGCCATTTAAAGCAGCCACCACAAACAGGCTGAAGATTTGCATCCTGCAGGGTTCTTACTCAATTCCCACATATGTTACCAAGTCCTGCCAGGAGATCATAAAGGGCCTCCTGAGGCCAGTTCCTGTAGACCGTCTTAGCTTGGCACAGATCATGAGGAGCAACTGGATGGCAGGTATCGAGTACCCTCAGGCCTATCCACCTTCCAGACCCACTCCGTCACACCTGGCTGAGCCAAACCACATCCTCACCTCAGAAGAGCTGAATGTGAAAGTGGCCCTCGAGGATCTTGGCATCAGTGTGGTTCATCTCCTCAACAACAATTTCGACATAAGAAGCCCCATCACCGGGGTTTACCGGATCGTGCTGCATCGGATCCAGAAGAGGAGATCAATAGAGGCTTCGGGTTACACTCGAACATGCACAAGTGAGTCCCTGAACAGACTAAGATGGAAAGCCGGTTCAGAGAGCCTTTTGTACAAACGCCACTCTGTGGTCTGTGTCATCATGTAGCCTTTCCTTTCTTTTTAAATACATACTTGTTTGAAGGATATGCTAGCTTGTACTTCCAATCTGAGATATAGGGGTTGTCCCAACTAGGTTTATGTCTGGAAGTGAGAATTCATTCTTAGACACACCAACTGTAACCCCGTCTACCTGTTGTTCTTAAGTCCACTCACTTTTATTTAAGAGAAGCTCTTCATGTGATACTGTTGTTACTGAAAGGAAACTGTATGATTTCATCTGTCAGGAGGGTTTCTGAGAACATACACAGTAGCATGCTCCATGAACATACTTGGCCTCCGTTTTGTCCACTAAAATAACATCCAAAATCTTTGCAACTCAAGCTGCACCTTAATCAACTAAGCGTGAAAGAAAGTTGTTGAAGGTTGTCGATGACCCTGTTCAAATTCTCCCTTCTGTAAGATTACAGGAATCTAAAATATCAAAGTAAGAAAGAACTTTTTTTTTTATTTGTACATTTATGAATTCACTCAGCCATGCATTTTCCATACCTGTATCAGCCTGTCCCAGTTTACAGGAGTAAATCGGTGGCCATCTTTCAGCAAATCTAAGAACAGATTAAAGAATGAACTCTCTCCCAGAGGTACTGGTAAAGTAATGCAGGTTTCTTTTACTGCAAACATTTTGGTTTTACAACAAAACAGAAATATGCATCAACTTATCAGTATTCTGCTTTGCAGAAATCTTAACCCAGCCACACTGACTGGCCCGCACAGCATTTCAACTAAGTTTATATCCAGACTTTGACTGGGCTACTTCAACACCTTCATAATGGGGTTTTTGGTTTGTTCTTTGGCTTACCTTATGCGTTTTTGTCATTTGTTTAACTGGAACATGATTGGAGTTATTTAGCCTACTTTACCTTTTTAAGACAGGTCCCATATAAGTGATTCTTGATTCTAACAGTATGGCATTATTTGGGCCTGGGTGTTGCTAATGGATTGAATCCTTATCACAAATAATTCATGATTTAACAAGGTAAGGGGAACTGACCTTTTCAACATAGAATCAAATTGATTTTGATAGCTATTTTTTAACAAGTGAAAAATTCATTTGATAATATTTTGTATTTATAAAAGATAGATTTGTTTGATATTAAATCAATCAACCAATACACAAGTTTTATGGATGGCAAAAGAGAACAAAAAAATATAGAATCTCTTGTTCCATATTTTTATTAGTCATAATAAACCTCATTGTTTGCCAATTACAGAAACAATAAACAATTGTTCTTCCTGGACCAATACCTCTGAAGAGAAGTGTACATATGTCCTTATGAATTAATTCAAAGTTACATGTTAGGAAACCCTAGTTGTTGTTTTAAATGCAGTGTTAGGAAACTAGTGAAACAGTTCGTTTGGTTAGAGAAGAGACTGTTAGGAGCCTCTCTATTCATTTTGAACTTAAAAACAATCTTATCAGAATTCACTCAACTTCTTCCACAAGATGAAATTAGAAACTGTATTCTAGTAAAATGATGTTGTATAACATGGCTAACTTGAGTGTATTGCGTTAATATGTTTACTTCTCAATAAAGACCTTGTTTGATCACTTGACTACATCAGCCCTCTAGCTGTGACTACAGCAAGCTAGAGCTAGTGGTGTTTAAAGTTCACATTTTTACCTAAGAATTGGATATAAAGTCAATAAGGACAGGAAATCTTTTAAAAGTTTTAAATACAATGCAAAACTGTTTGAAATTAAAATATAAATATAAGATCATTGCTCTCTTTTTAATTTAATATGTATAATCCTGTTGTAGTAGTTATTGCCACTGAGCTTCTCTCAGTAAAGTTATTTAGGGGGTAAAATCATATACATCGGAGATGGAAAGGTAGGTGAGAAAGAAAGAGGGGACAAGAATTAAGTGGAGAGAGAAAGAGATGGAGACAGAAAAGAGAGTGTGAAAAGATATAAAAAATTTAAGAAATCACCAAAAAATAGACAATACAAAAGATATATAGTTACTCTTAGGAGTCTGGTTCCACATCTGTATGAAACAGAGAAAGAAAAGAGAAAACATAACAGTAAAAACACAACTGACAACCAAGGTAAATATCAAACAAAGCATTAAGAGCAGGGGGTATCCCTTAGATATCCATGTGTGTGGAAGCCAAAAATCTATGGTGATTATACATTTTTATTCAGGGTGGTGTAAATCTGTAGCTGCAGCTTGGTATTAAGTATTAGTATATCTGGGAACACCTGGAACCAAATTCCCATGGTGTGTATGCATGGGCATGCTCATGTATAAGAATTTACAAAACTTCTTCAGAAGAAGAATGTGCTCAATAGCATGTGTGGGCGGCCCCAGACTGGCCCTACAGGGCCTAGGACAGACAAGAGGTGACGCAATCCCCCGATATCTACAAGCACCCCAGACCCTGGGACAAGAGGAGGGCAGACACGGCCAGACTAGAGCACCCAGAGCTGGCCTCTGAGGGTTGAAACCACAAATGGGTCCAGTCCCCGAGGGGCCTGACCCCAGAGGCCATAGTGCCGAGGTCCCACAGGACTCCACAGGGCCTGGGCCAAAAGACCTCATGCCATACCCCTTCCTGCTTGTAGCGTTCTTTTCTGTTGGATTACTGTGTATTTAATACCGGGGGGGTGGGAGGTGTGCCCACCCTAGACCCTAAGTGTGTAAATGCATTCCAACAACCACAGGTGGGAATAGGCAACGGAAAAAAGTCAGGAAGGTTGACCCTCTTCCACTGTCTAAAATATGCCCACCCTGTTGCCCTACATATGTATGACTGGAAAGGTTATAAATGATGCAGACTAGGGTGTTTATTAAGATTGGGGCATAGTCCACCAGCCATCTTTTACCCTGACCACAGCATAGCATGAACAAACCAAAAAGTGTAATCTTCAGCAGGGACACACAGCCGCTCAGAGCTGATTAAGTATATGAGCACTGAGCAGACTTCCATCATATAACTCTACTTAATGTGTATGTATTTCTGAGGATTCCTGGCTATATATAAGTAAACTTAAGTCCAGTTTATTTCTAAAGTGATTTTCTCAGAAATAAATCACAAAGTGCTTTACATAAAATAAATACAATAAAAAACATGGGAATGAATTACATTCTGTAAATGCATAAAAGTGTAAAAAAAGAGGCTTTTTTAAACAATGTTTTCAGCTGTCTTTTAAAATTGATGCACAGTTGACCACAAGGAGGGACAGAGGGAATGCGAACTATACAGCATGAAAAGGTCAGATCTCCCCAAGTATTAAACTGCATGTATATCTCTATTTTTATGATAAAGAGCTTAACTCCTGTCAAATAAAAGCATGGTAGATTTGATTTATTGTCATCACTACCCAGTTTGACAGAAATATGTGTTACAACAGGTTGATGTGAGTGCAACTATATTTCAAAGTGCTATTCCCAAACAGCTTTGTTTTGTGAAACGTTTTACAGCTGCTTTCATCTTTCATCTTATTCCTTTAACTTTTACAGGAATCCCAATTTACAGCCAAATCACAGTTATTAATGTCTGACACCTGACTAGCACAGGACTCTGTTTAATAAATAAGTCATAGTATATTAAATGACATCATTATTTCTGTTTTTAAAGCTTGCTGTAATAACTCATGACTATGATTTTCACACCTTTTAGCATGTCCCATATATCTCAGTTTTTATGATATTTGTTTTAGAGTAAACTCCCCTTTCCTGTGATTATTTTTATATTTTGCTTTCATGTTTTTTTCCATCCTCCATAAAAGAAGCTGCAGATTATGCCCCAGCTTGCAAAAAAGCAAAGACTGCAGCTCTCCTTTGTTGTGATATAGACAAGAGGGAAGGTTGGAGCCAAAATCTTTACAAGTTACAACACAGCTTTTTGACCTGTAAAGATGGTACTCCTATTAGTCACGTTCGAAGCAGTATTGGATGTCCACCAATATTCTATATGCAATAACTGTTTTGGTAATTATCCTGCATTTATCGAGCTATTCATCACTTTTTCTGCCTGTGAGCAGTTGGCAGCGTATTCAAACAGATTATTTTACTCTGTTAGTTCTCCTGGCTTTTAAACTCCAGTTTCACTACGTTATCAAAATGCTTTAACAGTAACATTTCTCTCATCAGTTTCTTATGTGTCTTCAGCAGAGAAGTTGACAGAAGCTTAAATGTGTTCTTACTCATTCTTTAATCAACAAACATCACATTTTTGATGTGTTACAACATGGGCCTGTGCGGGCTAATAATTTTTCTCTTGAGACACCGTATCTCTGCTTCATCTTGCTGTTTGTAAGATTCAGCCTCTGCAAGTCACCTGTGTGGAAGTCATCAATTCTCAAAGGCAGCAAAGTCAAATACATGTGCATGGTGAGATTTTATCAGCAGCAAGTCCCAGCAGTACCCCGAAGATGAGGGAGAAAGATACCAATAATCTGGATGGCTTGTCAACTAGCATAATTAATCATTGGTTGTTTCACGCGCTCTGTGTCTGATTTCCTGTTCGAACTGTACATTTTCGGCTAAATTTCCGATTGTGCAACCGTATTCTCACCAAACCTGGGCGAATAACATTAAAGTCCTGATAGTTTGGTAAACTGGAAGCAGCACTGTAACACTGGAGGAGCAAAGAAGAACAAGTTGCTTTGTGAACATATCTATTTCCCCCTCTTTAATGCTTTTTCATGTTATAACCACAACTTCTTTTGATGATTGGGATTTTATGTGAATGTGACAGTATGGGGTCCTGTCACAATGCCTCAGATAGATGATGCACCTTGGCTACTTGGCCAAGGGGATATCCCTTTGGCTGGCTGGTTGACGCGTATGATTTTCACCTGGGAGTCTGAGGATCAAATCCTGCCTGGGCCCTCTGTAGTGTGCACCTTGCCATATGAAGATCAATAATTTTCCGATTTTTTGACTGACAAAAAACTTGTTTCCCACAATCCTATTGTACCTCTATCTATGTGATTTTCTCAGAAGGCTAAACTGACAGTCTCTAGTCTTTTACTGTGTCAAAAAGGTTTTCTTCCATAAATGAAATGTAATTGGCTCCATTTAAAACATCAATCTAAATAGGTTTAATGTCCCTTCACCATGATGCTGCCACCATCATGCTTCACGGCAGTGCAGTTGTGTTCAGGGAGTCAATTTTCTGCCAGGTTAAGGACCTGGTCCATTAAAGGTTTGTATTATTGAAAATATGTGAAACTTTGATGGACAAAGCTGGTCTACTACACAACATAATGCATCTGTAAAGTGAGCAAAAAAGAATATCCAGTGTATTTATTTGGATTGCTCATATAAATATGCAGCATATACGTACGCTAATCATCAGAATGTGGAAAATACTGGGAGAGGTTTATGCAAAGGTAATTACTTATGACCTGCAATACAGTTGACAATACTTTAAGTGTAAAAAGTAGCTTACAGTAAGTTTACCTTTTAAAAAATGCAAACTGTAATTCATGCTTTGAACTACAGAATTATAAAGGTGCTGATTAAAAGAGAAACGGAGAGATATTTCTTTCTGTTTATATGTTGTAAATTGTGTTCCTATTGTATATTATTGAATAAAGAATTTCTCTTTAATAAAAAAAGCTAGCCCTCTGTTTTGTTGGTATACAGTTGTTGAACCACTGCTGTATGTATTCCATATGTTTATGTGTCAGTCTAACGTTTGTATTTACTGTACTCTCTGAATTAGGTTCACATTAATGTATTTGCAGGGTGTTTGGAACCCTTAGCCCACCATATACCAGAGAGCTTTGTTGGTTTGGTCTTGAATGCGACAAAATGTATTCATGTACATTTGTGAGTTCAGCTTGCAGGCAAGGTTATTCTGCTTTTCTGTAAAGGCTAGATTAGAGGTTATGTCCAGAGAATTTCAGAGATACTGAATAGAAATGCAACTCCTAAGTTTCTTCTTTTTCCCATTTGTGCTGTAATTTGTCTCTCTGTATCAGATAAAACTCAATTAAACTACATTAAGATTTTGTTGCAACAGGATTTGCTACTATTTTGATGCCAAATTATGTCCTGCAAACAAAAGCTGTATTCAAGCCTGTTGCAATAAACTCAAACTTCACTATTTGCTTTATCGTTTTATTGTAGTAATCCACTTTGCTATCTCCCTTCAATAAACCTTTAGGACAGAGCAAGTTAGATATCTATGGTTTATTGTGTGATGCAGCTTGTGTTAAACCTTATAATCTGACTGTGATGAAAGACAGAAAAGAGAATGAATAACTAGAACGTTTCGGGTAATGTTTTTTTTACTTTGTACTTTTATTTCTACTGCTGCCATTCTAAGATATTTACATACACTTCCTCACTGTTTGAATATAGATCAGATTTTGATCATTACTAAAATAATAAATGTAGGTTTATTTTATAAAGGCCAGAGGCTGACACATATGTCCTTTGTGTTTGATAAAAAAATCATATACACAATATGAATTGGGTCAAACTTCCCATCAAAATAATTTCAAGCCTTTAAAAACAACAGTTTGAAATCTGAAGCTGCCATCAAAATGGTCAAACTGGGTCACGTTTATAGGCTACATAGCTTTTAGAAAAACTTTTCACCTCAGTCCTAAAAATTCTCAGTTCGGCTGAAATAACGGTTTTTGTGATGGACAGCTCAGTGCTCTAATTAGTAAACTCCTTTGTGTGCGAAAAAAGTTGCACTTTATAGTTCTACCATCCTCTTCCTCCATAGTTTGTTTACTATTCTCAGGCTGCAGTATTTTTTAAGTCTGCATCAGCTCTTTATTCTTGATTTTTGATTAATTTAATTAAATTAATTTAGATAATAAAGATTTTACCACCAAACACTTTGATATCTGGGAAGATAAAACAAATCCCCTTCCTGAAAAATACAAGCTTCTTCAATCATCTTTGACATTTAAGCTCCAACATGTGAGGCATGATCATTTTCTGTGAGATTTTTATTGCAACATACAAAACATAATTTTTAATAAAACCTGTACATAAACATATGAAATGAAAGACACTTAAAAAACAATCAAATTTTGTATATAACAAAGCTTTTCATTTTCTATGGCACGAGCTTTATAAAGTAATCATAACCGACAGTTTCACTCATATAATTACTTAACTGAAATGTGTACATTGCAGATGTATTATATATTGCATCTACACCTATAATTTACCCTCATCACCATTTTATGATCAAAAAGCTTATTTAATGTTTGATGGCAAGAAAACAGTTGCTAAAGTTTCCTCTGAAGCAGCCGTGCATTGAAATGTGTGTTCAGTGAATATATCCTATGGTGGTCTTATTAGCTTCGAGGGTCTGACCGTTAACTACAAAAAGTGCTGCTGCAACTCTAGAGTAGCTTTTGACCTGGTATATTAACGATGAGCGAAAGCAAAAGCAGAGCTGCAACAATTTCTTGGCCAGCCTCCTGACTTGTCTTCCAGTCAGACTGCATAAAATCCTCATAAAAGCTGCTCTTTGCTCTGTAATAAAGAGAAACAGCCAGAAGATCATGGTGGTGTCATTGTGGGGGCGCCGTCCTCATCAGCCTCTTTTTGGATGCCTTGAATGCTGCAATGACATAAAAATAGACATTAGCTTAGTTTTCTATGAGTCACCTCTTTGCAAATTTCAGGTAACAGAATATCCTCTATAGATACCTTTTTAGGACTGCTATTGAAATTCTTCTCATCAATCTTCTGCACAAGGTCCTTGACCCACTTCTCATTGGGGTCTGTGCAAAACTTGCGTCCCCTCTTCATGATCAAACTAAGAAAAGTTAGGAGATGACGTTTAAATTCAGGTTCAGGTGATCAGATCAGACTCAAAGTGACTGTTTTAGGTTTTGTTTTTATTCTATGTGCATTAAAACTTACATGACGGCAGGAATGTTGCAGCCGCCATCTGCCTTCTGTATTCTGTACTTCACTGCATGCTTTTGAACATTTCTCTGAAGACTCTTCACATACTTCAGACAGCAGTCCTCATAGGACACTGAAAGGAAATAAAGTTCAGTTCAGAGACACCAGATTATAGAAACATTAAAACTTTTATAGCAAATGTGTGTGAAGATTAAAGTTGATTTTTTGACACTCAAACACTTCAACAAAAGAATACTCGGGATGTTAAAGACAATAAACTAAGCAGTAAGCACTTAGAGGCTTACACATAGTCACCCTGGTAATAAGGTAATAAACTAATAAACCAGGCATATTGCATCTGATTAGTTCCTTATTGCTTGCTCTTTGTGCAACAGCATTTCCAGAAACCAGCTGTTTATTATTCATAAACCTTGTACCTTGTGCCAAAGTGTAGCAGAGACAAGAAAGGATCACCAGGAGGAATAACGTGTTGAACCTCATGGTAAAGTCTGTGGAGCAGCTCTGGAAAAACATTGAAAAATAACCATTAAACATGAATGCGAATCAGTTTTGTCCCCCTTTTTACTGCTGATTAGTTCTTCCCACATCTGCCAAAAAGAAACCTTGAACATTGGACAAAAATGAAGAAATGCCTGAGTTTGTCCATCAACCTATCCAGTCACACCTTGGATCGATTATAGAGTGAATTTATTTTGCATTATGGAGATAACTTTCTTCTCTGTTAAGTAAATCCTTCCTGCCTCCAAATGATAAACATAATTATTTTTTACTCTTTGAAACCTCCAATGCAATTTGGATCTTCTGTTTGTCCAACAATAATTAGCTTTTTTTAATTGTATTAAAAGAACGGTGTCCAAACAATCACTCATATTTTCTATCCCCTGCTTTTGCTTTGGATTAGTCAAAAAAAAATCCCTGCTTTAACTAGACATACTCCTGCAAATAGATGACAGTTCCTGTTTACTTTTAACAATAAATATAAGCAGCAGAGTAAATTAACGTCTAATAAGATTAGAAAAAGTGAATAGCAAACTAAAATGATTATCTTAAATGTCTCACCTGTAATTGCTGTAAGTGTCGGCTGTAGCTGTCCGAGTTGGTGTCTACCTGCAAAGGCAACCCTTCTCCTTATAAAGCTCTCACCTTGCTGACTGGCACTTGGCCCATGTAAGATATGTCTTTCATAA
>JAUZNJ010028006.1:0-16392 GCA_034780135.1 Jordanella pulchra
TTTATTTTGAATTTAATCAAATAAATGACCTCAGCTTTGCTAATAAACTACTAGAGCTGCAAACATTACATCACCCTATCACTAGGAAAAGAACATATTTAACAGGCTGCAGATATATTACTTTGAAAATCTTGTTGAAATAAAAACCTTTTCCCCACTTAAGAAAGATTAATGTATAGATTTCAGTCACAGTCAGGAAATTTAATGCAATTAGTCAGCGGAGAAAACTCTAAAACATGTATTTGTTAGTTTATCTGTTGTTAAGTGATGAAGAGTCATTGTTGAGTTTCTAAAGAGCCACCGGTTGCAGCTCTACTTGGACGCTTTACATTTCTTAGAAGAATGACAGCCTTCATTCATTAGGGTTCCTCCATCCTCTTTAGCACAGATAACCGATGATCTGTATAGGTGCTGGGGTGGGGTTTTACCCAAAGCTCAATATCAGCCTGATTTATCTCCTCAGAAAGTAGTGTGTTTGTGCTCAGTGTTGATTATTTATCACAACCATCTTCATTGTTCTGGCCAATTTCTGCAACACATCAGAACTATTTCCAGTATAACGCCCCCTTCAGCGCAGTGCTGGTGTTGATTTGGGAGTAGGGGGTTCATATGTGATCTGTAATATGGAACTTGTTGGTGCTCCAGTGGTTTCTTACTCATTGCAGGTTGGAGCCTAATTGGTTCCCAGATTCTGAACAACTTCCTTTTACCAAATGGTGACATTTGGACTCTGATTGTTGAATCTTTGACACAGTAAATAGGATTTAAATCATTTAACATTCATCAAAACAGGGATTAGAAAGCAGACTGGGCTGAATAAAAGGTCTTTGTGGAAACAAACCAATTCAAATTACCTACAAAAGTCTTTTAGGGAAGCTTGTTGCATGTTGAAAACTGAATGGAGATCTTTAATCTGGACTGAAGGTTGTTGCAGCAGCCCCACCCAGACAAACTGAGATATCTCTGGAGAAAATGGTTATGGATGTATTATAATAATAATAATAATAATAAAGACCCAGTGACTTCTGCATGGAAGATCACAGACTTTCAAATTTAGGAACCCACGTCAAAGCACGGTGGTGGAAGCATCATGCTGTGTGGCTGCTTTGCTGCTTCCCAAATAAAAAACTCGATGGTTAAAACGCAAACGCAACTAAACAATAATACCAAGCTCTGATGGACGTAGAGGTAGAGCCAAACACCCGGTTAAAGCGACCCAGAACTTTGCTGATGACAGAAGAAGGTTTGCTGTTTCAGTGCGACGCGCTGAAGGAGTTTTAGTGGAAACGCGTGTCTGTGACCAGGGTTGCACAATGAATAATATTAGACTTTTTCCTTTAGTTTCTCTCCTGTTGCAGACTAGTTTATCACGTGTGACCTGCAGTAATTGTCACTCGTCACAAAAACCAGTGCCTTGTATATCCGTGAGTTATTTTGGAGGAAAAACCCATGTTTAATTGTGAGTTTAAAAGCTAATATCATCAACTTTAACGGGGATTTTGACTTTGGATCTGTAGAGAAAGGCCAGTAAATTCAAACTGGCTTATTAATTTATTTTATAAGTATTCCACCCTAAAATAAGAGCAGTTCACATGCATTATATGTTTGGAAACTTCAACAGTATACAGAAGAGTACAAAGAAAAGTGACAATATAAGAGCTCTATGCAGTCCCTTTATTAGCTAATCAGGGGCTGCAGGGAAGCTTTGTAGAGTTTACTTTGTTTTGTCATTTACCTTTGTGAACATATACATGGAGGAACCACAGAGGGATCTTTTTGGAGTCTTTTAGAGGTTAGTTTACACACTAATTAGCATCTGCTGTAAATAGTTTCTCAGCAGATTGGTACACCATACACTGAACCGCTGATGAATAGGCAGGCGTTGTAACACTTAAAGCCCAACGTTTTTAATTTCCGCAGCACAATAAAGCTCCCGTTTAAGTCCATTAAATTAGATTTCTCCCTATCTGATTGGTGCATCTGGTTGTAGATGGATTGTGCAATAACAAAAGAGGTTGATAGCTGTGTGTGTGTGTGTGTTTATTTTGGAGAGGAGGTGTTTGTGTAATGAACTAGGGGGAACCCTAAACATTATTAAAAACCATTAAAATAGGACATAAGCTGAATTTTATTGCATTTATAAAAAAAATAGGTATACAAATAATGTTATATCAGATGTTTGGTGCTGAAGACCTTAATTGTAGCTGTACACTTTAACTGAAATGCAACAGGAAAGTTAGAAACACATGTTCGGATCGTTTGGGCAGCCATTTTGCACTGACTGTTTAGTGTTTGTCCTCGTTTTGTTGTTTTTAAGGGTGTAGTTACAGGCTCAGTCTGGTCATCTGTTCATTTCTGGATGGATGCCGTCGTAAGGTGAGACTACCTGTTGATTTACATTCCAGTCTGCGATTGAAACGGACCAGTGTAAACGCTCTGTATGTTTGAAAAGAGAAGACATTTGTTCTGTCCTGTAAAGAAAATAAAAATGGATTAAAAACTGATGTCGCATTTGATTCAAGGAGGAATTAAAAGATGAAAACAAGTTTAGAAAAATAATCAGGTATTCTTCATCCACTTTTATTAGAGAAAAGGGGCTGTCAAACTTATTTTCATATCAGGCTCTTTCAGCATCAAGTATTTAAGAGCTGGTTGCAGCTGTATAAATGATTTCATAATTTCATTTACAAAGGGCAGCCCTCCGTTATTATACATTTATATCCCATTTATTTTGCATTTTTAGCGCCATTGTTCATTCATGCACATGCCTTTTCTGGATGCCTTCTCTGCTGTGATTGGCCAGATCCGGCCCCTGGGCTGAAAATGTGCACAGTAGGGACAGGGGTGTCATCCATCTTTTTTAAATGATTGGTTGCAGTAAAACTTTTAGTTTCATTTACCAAGAGCACACTGCTCTACTATTATAAATGTACTTCTATTTATTTTCAATTTTATAATTACATATGCCTCTACTTTAAGAAAAACTGCTTTTGTCTCCAGAGGGACGGATGAATTGCTGTGATGGGCTGAATTCGGCTCGAGGGTCCTGGATTTGACTGGTGTTGGAGACCAACTCCACTAACTTTTCCACACTCTTCTATCCCTGAGAATTTATTGCAGATATATCTGCAGGCCTTAAATGTTAAATAAGAAAACCTGCTAAAGCCATAGAACGGATGGATGATGTTGGGATGAATAATTTACACATGGGAGCGATGGGTGTATCCTTGAATGGATGGATGGGGAATAATTGAATGCCTGGACTGAAATTAGCAATGACTGTAGGGGAACAAAAGATGACTAGATGGAGGCCAAGACAAGCAGATTGTTGAACCAATGCAGACCGGAAGGTTCCTCTGGTTAAAATGGTACCTCTTTATTTACAATAGTTTACAATAGTTTCACAGAAACAGTTTGCACCACAGTACAGACAACGCTTTCTCATAAGGGGATGGGACAACCCGGGATCAGGATAAGCCAGCTGGATCATAATGAACATAGATTCATGTCTTTCAGACCTATACTAAATTTAAGAATTTCAGCCAAAAGATGCCTTCAGATTCTCTTATTAGAAAAAACGTCCCGACAATGATTCTGCTTTGAAACATCCCAAGATGTGCAGCTGCTGGTAAAAAGTACCCAAACATTGGGTAATACCAGAGGACTGGTGCACAGACAGGCTTATCTAGTTCAAGCTGGTAGCCAACAATCATTTGTAGTTGCCGTTGCTGCTTTCCTTACTTCTATATCCCGGATTAGGATCCTAAAAATTCCTGCGTGTAAAAAAAAAAAAAAAAAAAAAAATCTGTCTACAATATGGCTTTTTATATAGTTGGAAACAATACGTAGTCTACACATACAGGCCCGAACAGCAGATGGCACATAAATAAAGCTTAGAACTTTCATCCAAACCAGATCAAGTTTAAGAACAACAAAAAAAAGATGTTTTCCATTAAACTTCTTATGGAAATGAATACTGTAAGAGACTGAAATCTGCTCTGATTAAAACGTTCAAAAAGGTGACAAAAAACAACATTTCTTTGTAAATATCCATTTGAAAAAATACCGACTGGATAGAAAAAACACGGAGCTTTGATAAGAACACATAGCAGCACATGTATGGCAAACGCGCTCATTCAACCCGACATGCATATTTCTCCTCTCACAGAGTTTATCAAGGGACGGCCTCATAGTTCTATTATGCACACGAGTCCTGTCATGAAACTGGGATGGTTTGAAGGAAGCAAAACCAGAACCAAATCAAATCCTGCCATAGAACGTGCCAACATTATACCAACCTAAACAACGCCTGAACTGAACACTCTCATTCTTCAGTTATGTGGCTCTTTTAACCTGTTTGATACACTTTCATGTAAAAAGATGAACAACAAATAATAAAAAAAACACATAAATTGAAGTTGTTGCATTTACAGGTGCATCTTCAGAAAGAAACAAATATCAATGAAAAGTTAGATTCAGCAAATCAATTTAAAGAAAACCTGTTTTTATAGATTCAATAGAAAACAATCGACTTTCAGCCGTTCTTGCTGTTACCAAAATTCAGTTCTTTTGAGTCTGATTACATAAGACCAATTAATGACTTTACAGTAGTCCAGCAGACACACATTGACTCTTTCCTCATCTCGCTGCGTAAACATTGCTGCATCCAGAGCTATAAGTTGGAAGGAAGGAAGACTTGTAGAAAAAGGTCTGAATAATTGCAGCCTTGAGAGGATTGTGAAAGTAAAATACTAGACTTGTAGGCAGATTCTAGATGGTCTGGAATTGAAATGCCACACCGAAGCACTGCAGCAGTTCCTGTCAAAGGAGTCCTGACCGAGCATCAAGGCGTCTACTGACAAACTCATCTTCTATTGGTCTTATGTCATAAGAGAAAAATGAATCTTAGGTTTTCAATTTGCCAAAAGCAATAACCATCAAAATTAAGAAATAAACACTATAAATATATCAACTGTTTGTCATCAATGTATATATTTGACTTTTTAAAATTGAAATACAGAGAAAACAAAAAAAGTTTTGCTCCTATTCTGTTTTATTGATGCACCTGTGCAGTCGCCAAACACCTCGACTCAGGATGGAAGACAAATAAGTAGAGCTTGGTTTAAATGAAGGGTTTTTGCTTAATAATGTCTTAAATAGTGAAAAAGAAAGAAATATCAAACAGATAAAGTAGATGCAGACCGTAGCAGTTTAACCTACATCTTTGTTCTACAGGATTATACCTCAGCTTAATGCTAGCACCATCTCAAGCAAATTACAAGGCTTTACTTGTCTTAAAAACGATACGCTGTGTAACAGTTGAGCCATCGTAGAGAAATCAAATCCAGTTTAATCAGAAACACGTACTTATTTTCTGTTTCTACCCTTTGATAGATTTCAAAATAATAAAAAGGAAAAAGTGCAAACCATTGTTCCCACAAATCCCAGCATGCACCAAGGTGGGTGGCAGTTGTGAAGGTATTCTCTACATATGGCAGTTCAGAACGTTTCCAGTGTACCAAGTCTCAACATTGATAGTTTGATGCTTTTCTGAAGTCCTTTCCCTCCATTCAGTGATTGCCTTACGCACAAAAGTCTGTAGGAAGCAGAACCGCAGCTCAGTCAGTCAAAAACGGCAATCAAACTGTATTCAGATGTGATATAAGGCCTTGGGGGGGGGGGGCTCTTGGGTGGCTATGAGGGGGTCAGGTTCAGCAGGTGGAGGGTAAACAGAGACATGAAGGGTTCAGAGTTCGTCGTTTGACGCCCGTCAGTCTAGCAGATGTTTACGTGATCCGATGCGCGAGCGGTGGGAGCGCCGGGCCTCTGGGGGCCCGTACGCGTCTCGGCAGCTTTGGCATACGTATATCTCTGGCACGTGGCTCTTTCGGATTTTGGCGCAAGACAGGTGGATCCAGGTGTTGCACTTATTACATTCAATCATGGCTCGGCCGGCGAAAGGCTTCATACAGAAACACGTCACCAAATCCCACGAGTCGTCGTCTGAAAAGACAGAAGGTGGTTAGTGCTTTTTGTCAAACCATCACTCTGGTTACTTTATGGCACACAGGGATCTTACCGGAGTCCACCATTATGTCCTCGTCCTCTCCTGAGCCATCTTCGTCTCTGAACACCACCTGTTTCCCCTGACGGAAGACGGTTCGGTTTCCTGAAAAGCCTTCCACCTTCTGTACCTTCACCACGCCTTCTTCCAGGTCTCGACCGTCCCAGTGCCGATGTTCCTCCTTCGGCTCCTGCTTGCAGGGTGAAGGGCTGGGCAGAGATGGAGGATGAAGGGGAATGCTGAACTCATCTTCAGGCTCTTCTTTGATTACTCTGCTTGCAAAGGAAAGAGGAGAGTGGACTTCTGGTTCTGCCCTCTGGCTCTGCTGATCCCTCGTTTCCTCGCCAGAGTGATACTCCCTCTCCTTTCGCCTCTTCTTCTTCTTCAGCTTCTCAGCTTTCCTGTGATCATCTGGGTGCAGGGTGGAGATTGTGCGCTGTAGAGGAAATGCAGACGGTTTGTCAAACCGTGATCTAAAAACATACGTCCAATTATTCAAACTGATTTTGAACTTACGTCTCGTTTGCCGTGATTGGACAGCGACAGCGAAGGCTGTGGACGCTTCCTGCTTCTGTCCTGGGGCACCTTTGGCGGGCGCTGGGAGCAGGAGGAAGGCGGTCCAGGGGTCCAGCCATCACTGTCGGCAGTGCTGCCTGTGCTGTTGGGAGGACTGGAGCTACTGCGAAGTGGAGAGTCCTGGAAAAGGAAAGCAGTGATGCTCAGATCAATCAGAAACCCCAGATATACGATAAATTTTCCAGCCAGTGAATGTAGCACCCAGCTGTTGCTGAGTGAGAAGGACAAATTCACCATTTTTAGTCTCAGTAAGGTTATAAAAAATGATTTCCATTGAACCACAGCAATGTTACAGTGGCAAATCTTACAATGATCAAATAACAAATGAAACTAAAATTCTTTAAGAGAAGTTAAAGTTAAAGTCCTTTACCCTTTACTTGCCTGTGGATGGATTGGAGGGGGTATATATACAGCAGTACAATTAATCATTAATAAAATAACTCTTTTATTAAAGCCAATAAATGTCAGAGGTTAATGAAGATTAGTGTAAATTTAACACCGCAGTAAGCAGCTGTAAGTTGAGGTGACTGATAAAAAACAACACAAAGAATGACAGGAAGCAGTGTAGCCATGTGTAAAACCCTGTTCCACGTGTTAAAAAACAAAACAAAAAACAAACGTATGGTGAGAAAGTGAAAGACCTACACTTCAGACGTGGATCAAGATAAACTACAGACCTTTTGTAAGCAAGAGAATTCTGCTCTCATATTTTGGGTTATTGCTAATATAATTCAAAAATAGAGATTTAAAACAAAAGCTTCTGTCAGTCAAAAACATTTACGTTAAAATATATCCTACTTAAACAATAAATAGATCCCTTGAGTGTTTGCAAGATTTGGTGAAACTGTAACATGTTTACAAATCTAAAACCTAACAAATGCAAAAGCTGTAACAATGTCAATTTTGCATAATTTTATCACAGATTTCAAGCCAAATGAGAGAACATTGATACCCAAAAATTTCAGTGTTAAAAACGTTGCACTTATTTAATTTTTTCTTGGATAAAGGTGATTTCCGAATAATTCAAAAGTTCAATAAATGTTCTCTAAGGTCACATTTTTTAAATATGATACCTAAACATAACTATAAAAAAAATACTTCGTCGAGTTTTTTTTTTTTTTTTTTTTTTACACATTTTTTCATTGTACATGTAAACAGTAAGGTTTCGACCAACATTAGAAACCTACCTCTTGTGGATATGGGATGTAACCGGCATAGGCCAACACAAACGTGCAAAACTTGTTAAAATCTTCCACTGTCCTCCTCCTTCTGTATGGCGGACTGAAACCCTGACAAAACACACAAAACTATGTTAACACTAACAAATCAACAGCCTCAATATGGCGATTATGTCATTAACAAGAAGTGACCGCTTGTTCACATCCACGCTCTGAAAACTAACAAGAATTGGCACAGATCCACGAACAAATACTCTATTAATATCCTTAAAACGTCGATCGTCATGTAGAAAAGTGAAATCGATCAGACACGACTCATTGTCGGGACCTTAGCTTGTGACCAACCCCCACCGATTAACACAGCTACAAACTAACAGCCACGATTAGCAGGGTAGGCTAGTGGTAAACACTCGTTGCTAAGTGCTAGCGACAATTCAGATAAGCTGCTAAAATAATAATAATAAAAACATAACGACGAACCGTGACGGCTGCTGTTTATAAACAACGTCTCTCCGAGTTTTTATAGTATGTTTTTTAGCAAACCGATAGCTGACATTAAAGCTATGTTGTTTGACAGCTCAACTTAGCCAGCATTCGGCATTAGCATGCTCCGCTAAGATGATGGAATGTGTTCTTTAGGGATGAAACTCGGGATAGGCGAATATTACCGTGTGACAAGGTCCCACTTAAACTTAAAAAAACAACGCATTAAGTAAATAAAGCAATACATCCGAATTAAACACATATCATTATTAAATATCCAGCGTATGTAACTTTAAAACGTTATGACAACATTAACGTAGCATGCTAACATCAGCTGCCCCCACCTCTTGCGATGACAAACCTCGATCAAGTTGAACATCGCTAGCGGTCACAGCAAACTATTCACTGTAATAGTTTTATAAATCACTCACCTCTGACTGAAATGCGTTGGATGTCGATGGGTTTATGTCACCCATCTCAAACAAGGATCCAACCACCTGACGTTTTCTCGATGATCCCTACAAAAAGCCTCGGAGAAGCGGGTAACTTGATGGGATTGTAAACGCTTACTTAGCTTCTGCTCACTCGATGCCAACCGCTAACTAACGTTACCTGTGCTAAAGAGTCGAAGCAACAGTGTTACTTCAGCCTGGTGCCACAAACATTACTTTTACTGGGAAAAGTTTACCAACCACTCGGCAAAAGCTTGTTAAAGGAAAACCGTGGAATGAAACCAAACGTTGTTACAAATTAGTTTTTTCCTCCAACTGAGATGTCCTGGCAGGTCGCCGTTCGATTCCGTTTACCGACAGCTCTGTCTATTCAACGGTCCACTTCTGCTGTCACTTGCAGCCTGCCACCTCACTGTCTTCTTCTATTTCCTCCTCCAAGTATTAGCGCCCCCTCCTGGGCTCCAGCAAAAAGCATAGGAATAAAAGATGTCAATTATTTACCTGCTGTGTCATAAGCAATTATGAATTCATAATCATATCGTGTATCTTATTATTGACATATACGATAGCAGTTAACGTCACGCATAACTACATTTTTAAATATGTAATCTTATTGTATTATTAAAAAATATTATTATATAATAATTTCACCAACACTAATGATGAGAGGCAATAATAGGGTTTCTCAGTCAGGGGCAAAGGATATGTGGGTAAATATACCCCGGATTCAAATTTATTTGCTCATTTATATCTGTACATGTTTTAAACCATCTTTTAAATCCAAACCTTGTATCCAAAAGACTAGCTTTATTCTGGGGTCCCATAATATGTAAAAATACAATTGAAATTAGAAAGATGAATTTGTAATTTAAATTCCTGCTGCAAGTCTTCTTGAGTGCCACTTGAACTTATTCTTAACATGTGAGCCTATTTCATATGGTATTAAAGTAACATCCTAAGTAACTTATGGCTTCCAAAGTTAAACATATATGTAAGATATGTCTGTTGTTCTGGTTTCTCAAAGTAAAGTCATTTATACAGACAGACAATTCTTTGTGAAACGCTCCACTCTTTCTAGATTCCCTTATTCCTTCCATATGAGGAAAATGACCTTCTTGTCATTCATAAGATGACTTTAAAATACTTTGTTGTGCACTAAGTTTCTCTTAGTGCTCCTTAAAAAATGGAAAAGCAAGAGAACATTTCATTTGCCTCAGATCTAAGACTCAAACTGTGAAAATGATGGTACAAAGTACTTTTAACAGGTTAAAAAGCTTTCTGGGTCTGCAACTGAATGCTACTATACCTGGGCCTGCAATGAATTTGATAACTTCTTTACTATGAAAATATGAAAGTTTTGAGGAGCAGTCTGTGCATGAATATCAAGACCAGTGCAAAATTGTCTCTTAATGGACCTGGTTTAAAAAAAAAAAAACCATTGATGGACAAACAATTTAATATAAACTGTACATCAAATAGTCATCCTGTCATCCTCCTGTTCTACCCACAGTGAGACTGCCCTTGTTTACATCCAGGCTGTCATACTTTTTTTATTTCAGCAAATAACCGAAGAGCACAAAAATAATTCGGATGACCCACAGCTCCATATTACGATGTAATCAAGTGCTTATGAACCATGGAAGGTCCAGGTAAATTTATACAAGATATACTTTTTTTTGTTCTCCCTATCGTTTTTTTGTTGTTGTTGTTGTTTGTTTTTGTTTTTTTTTTAACTTTATTTATGTATTCAATAAAGGTAGAGAATTTTCTTCCTCTAACAATATACAAGTTAAAACAAAAAGTAAAAAAAGGTATACACTTCACAAAAATATTATTTTCTCAGGCACACTAGAACTTTATTATTTTTTTTACATTTCAAAAACATTTGTGCAAGTAGTTTCTATAGTTGAGTTTTAATAAAAAGGGTGGGTTATTGTTTAGATTTTTTTTCAACACTTCGGAGGATTAATTGCCGTGTTAATACAGTAACAATAAAACACTTTGCACATTGAATGTCATCTTTAATGTTTTAGTGATAACAGCGTTCAACGTTCCAAAGAAAGATTGTTTTCTTTGTCCTGAAGAGGGCGCTACTGAATTAATTCCAACATTAATCCCGAGAGGGGCTGACTTTTTCACTTCCGGTTAGTTTTGTTGTGTTCGTAGCAGAAGTCCCTGGCGTTGTGTATTTAATAAAGTCATCCAAAAATGGACAACGACAAACTTCAGAGTTTTAAGACCTTTTTAACTGAACACTTCACTACTCTGCTCGTTGAGGTGTTTAGCGAGGCTGAAAGCATGATGGAGTCTTGCTACGAGGAAAACAAACAGCTGAGGACCATGCTGCGCATGGTGCTCAGCCCTGAAATAGTTACCCAGGATAGACTTTGTAAAGTCTTTGGCATGCCTGCCAACCTTAGTTTAGCACACCTTTTAACCCGCGCTTTAAAAGTAGCACTTCTTATCTTAAAGTTCATTTAAAGTTCATTTCCCAAGCAGATTAGCATACTTTTACTATTGATGGAAATAATGGGAAAGTAGTTTTTACCCCGCCAGCCTTGTTCCCCATCCCGTTTTGTTATTGTAATGGTGGACCAGGAAAGTCACTGAAAAAGAAATCCATTTCAGATTTGACATTTAAATCATACTATTAGAACGAAAACGTGAAATGCTGCACATTTTAGATCGAATTATTAAAGAGGAATTGTAAATTCTATGTATCATCATTCTTATTAATAATACTGTAATTTGACGATGTATTTCCAAATGCAATTTTATCTAATATAAATCTCTTATTTAAAAGTGTAATTCCTTGTTCCATTTTTATTTTTGGTTTACCTTGCTTTTCCATATCCATCTTGCAGCTTCAACTCCTTTTTAATTTGTCGTCTCTATTTACCTTTTCCGTGACCCTTCTGGACCTGTACAACACTTAAATCACATTTTTCTTCAGATATAACCAGCTCCCTCTTAAGTCATTTTGTGAATCAAGTTAGGCAGTCTAACCAATGAGAGACCTGGTGACATTTGTGGAGCAACTGTGCCCCTCAGCCATTCCACTATTTATTTATTCGTCCTTCAAACCATCTTTTAATTTGTCCATTTTTTATTTTTCAATTAACTGAGGTGCATAGTCCAATAATAGTGGTTTGGAAGTTAGTAAATTGTTTTTTTTAGTTGTTAAAACAAGTAAATGTTGTTTGATTCTTTAAGAAAAGTACAAGATCTGTTGCCAATTGTGTTTCTTTGTTTTATGTTTTCTAAATGATAGATGTTGATCTATACAAAGAAACAAACCTGAATACCAGAAAGGAACCTTCAGAGCCAAATACGTCAAACATTGAAATATCAGAGCCTCTGATTAAAAGACTAAAAGAAGAGGATGTTGAACAGGAAATAAGCTGGGAAACGGAGCAGCAACAATGGTCAGCGGAGGAAGAAAACCTCACCATCCCAGTTAGCATAAAATATGATCCAAAAGAGGAAGCTAAAGAAACAACCTGCATGGCTGAGCAGCAGATCTCCTCTTCCACCTTCTCAGCTGATGACAAAACCAGCGAGCAGGAAGACTGCTCCTCCCTGGAGGCAGATGATGCGGCTGCTCATGGCTCACTGCAAGTCCTGGAGGACAACCAGCAAACAAAGCCTGGAACTACAAATTCAGATGTAAGTGGAACTAAATCCTGCTTTTCAATCTAAAGCTTTCAGTTAGTAAATTGCATTGTAGCTTTAATCTATAGGGCATGCTGAACAAAAAAAAAAAAAAAAAACAGTTGTGTACAGGTTGCTTTGCTCCTGTTGTTAGTATCCTTTTTGAAATACATTTATGTTCTCTGTGTGATGTAAAACCTGTCGACAACAACTGTAATAACCTTTAACAGCTTTAGTAAAACATTTAGTAATCATCTCTGAATTTAATCTGAAATGTCCCTAAACCTGTTTCATGGTATCCCAGGGGTTTTCCTTGAACCCTGCTTTGGAGCTAATTTATAGTTCTGGTATTTTTACCAAGATTCCGATTTTAAAGTAGTACGAACATTTTGGAGTGGTTGAGTCAGTGCTAATTTGAATATGATTGCAAATCTGGAGGAAGCTAAAATTCAGAGTTGGGAAGCTTTAAAGACCTGTAACTCATATCTACATAGAAATCAACAAAATACTGAACTGTTGTAAAAAAAAAAAGTGCTCATCAATTATAAAAAGCATTGGATTGCTGTCATGCCAATAAATATTTTTGCCACTGACTTGTAACAAGGTCTACAGTATTGTGGGCATTTACTTTTTACCAATTTCTAGATAAGACAGCTTTGTTCTAACATTGACAGACCTTTTTCCATTGCTTTGTTTGGTCCATTCCTTTAGCTTAAACAAGTGTTTTGGGTTAAGTTAAACTACTTGGTCATTCTAAAACTGCTATGGGCATGAGTTATTTTAGGCCTTAATTATATTTGTTTGTCTGTATGGGGGCGTGCAATGCTTAAAAGCTGTCTTTTTAACTGTACCTGTATACGCTGTTGGTATATTAGGTTTTTAAGTTGAGGAAAAAACTAAACTAATGCTTCCTGAATTATGAATTGTGGCTTATAAAATAAGAATATTGGATCATAAAATCCAAACAAATGAAAAATAAAATAAAATTGTGTGTTTGAATTGTATCTAATTTCTTAGCCAACACCTTGGAGTGACTTTATATGTGAGCTGAGATTGTTTTATAGAAACGGTGAGGATTTTTTTTTGTTTTCTTCTTATAACAAGGTTTTCTGCAGATCCCTAAAAAGTCTTAACAGGCTTTGAATTCACCAATCTAAAACTAAGGCCTTAATCCGCATTAAAATGGCTCAAATATATGAGAGAGGAATTGTAAATTGTAATAATCGACCCATTTTTAAATTCCTTAATTCATCTTTCATATACATCTTTAAGAAGGTCTTAAAAACTGTGAACATATAATTAGGAAGAATTGATGATTGTCAGTGTTAAATTTCAAAATAAATTGTAGCTTTCATATATTTTGTAAAACCTACCGAATCTGTCTCATGGTAACGTGACATAACTATGATAGCAGAACCAACAAAACAATGATGTGGACGCAGCTGGGACTCTGACCAGACGCACGTTGTTTAGGAAGTAGCGACATTGAGCTGCAGCACGGGAAAGTGTAAATTTAATGAAAGCTGGTTACTCAACCCAAATTTTTACATCGTGGCCGAAAGCGACACCATACGATGTGTGTCTTGTGCGAGAAATGTTTCAAGCTCAGTACAACGGAAGTCAAAGCAGTGAAGAATTACATGCACGGGACGAAACACAGTTTTGTTCTACTCTCGTCTTCATTTTGCTTCCAACCCACAACATCAACAACCTGGACAGCATCTCGGGACAAGGTTCAGGTGTACCTCAAAAGAAAAGTTTGTTTTATTGGACCAAAAGGTTATGTTTTATGTTAAAATAAACATCTAGGTAAAACCGTCCCTAACCCTGTCAAATTAGTCTTAAATTGAATTTAAAAAAAAGAATTGGAAAAAGCTCATGGATCCAATTTGTATAATATGAACGCTATAACGCCAGACCAGTCAGCAGCGGCCCCGGCTATTTCTGTCGTTAAAATTTGGAGCCTCCTAAGGTCTGATTGCAGACAAAGAATGGTAAGTAGACTAGTTTCATTTTAATGACTAAATTATTGCATTAACTGTTTTTTTAGACAAACTTTTAGACTGATAAAGGTTTATGCGATGAACGATTTGTATTTATCTACAGGCTAACCATAAGAAAGTAACTTACAGGACAAGATTTTGTAGTAAAGCACTTTATGACATGAAATTTATGTAGAAAAATTAAAATAAATTAGTTTTTTTTGAGACTATTGGCCAAGGATATTTATTTATTTCAGATTTTATGATGCAATTATTAACTGGCAATATTGTTTGTTTTTTCTGTGCTTTGTTTTTAGTTTAAATTAGTCTTGCCTTCCAAAAAATAGTGGATTTAAAAAAAAATTCCTTAAAAATTTTAACAGAGTGGGAATAAAGTGGTAAAATATGAAGGGTTCCATGCAGCCTTATAGAGTCTGACAAGATACATACAGTTTTGGTTTTGTCTTTTCTAACTCTGGAAAGATGCAAGATAAAAAAAAAAAAAACGTTTATAAAAATGTTTTACCTTATGTTATAAATATGAAAAAAGAAACCGAAAAAACAAAACAAGAAACAACAAATAATGTGCAAACCGTTGAAACTTCTACAGGAAATCGAAACATTTTAATCTGGAAAAGTAGTATTTCAAAAAGGTACATTTAGGAACCTCACCTTTACCACTGACCTATAAGACATCAGGAGTTGTTGCTCTATATTTTAGAGAACATAAATAAAAGCTGGGTTCTGGAACTCTGATTGTTGGTTTTATTGGTAGCGATAGTTTTTACAAAAGATTCTTTTAAAAAAACAAACAAAAAACAACATTTATTTTTCTCTGTTTGTACAGGTACTTTCATCTTCTGCCTTACGGCGACCCTGTGGAACAAGATAAAATGAGAAATGAGTTCTCAGGCTGTATGGAGCAGTATGGAAGGATGCATTGGTCAGACAGAATGATGATGCAGTCCCCATTAATGACCGTATGGACATCCTGTGGATGATAGTGTATGCATTCCCCTTGTGCAAGTTATTCCACATTCAATGTGGACCTTGGAACCTCTGGTTTCAGGTACTACTGGTCCCTGATTGGTTTTTATCATTGACTGTTATAAATGTTTGATTTTTCCAATATAATTACATTTCTATTAAAGTTTTTTGTGCAATAATCAAAATAACTATCTCAATTTGGGAACTACACAACGGAAAAAACTATTTCTTTTATATATGCATGTATATAAGCTCAGGCATCAAGGGGTTATTCTTACATGTCAATAAATATATATATTTCAGACTGATTTATTCAAGTTTCTTTTATTAATGCGTTTTTCAGGTAGCCGACTTTGTGTTTAAACCTTTTTAACACTATGAATATTCTAGAACACTTTGCTGGTCTACATGGTTGCGGACCGGTTTGTTGTTTCATTTGTTTCGTACCTAACTTTTTGCAGTAGGAAGCATTGGTATCTGCTGCGTGGTGTTTTATACCCACTAAGGCGATTTCTTGTTGCCTCTTTGACTATCAACTATTTAAAGTAATCTGTGATCTGCTACTCATTTGTTGTCTACAAGTGGAATTCAACACATGAGACATACAAAAAAAAGCTTGTATTGTTGTTTGCAGCCATAATCAAACATATTTTATAGGCATCAACAGGCGTAAAGGAGGGATGGTGCATAAATGCATAAATTGTCATTTTTTCATCACACACACTTCCAGAGATGTATTCAAATTAAATGTGATATTTATTCTGTGTCAGTGACAACCTTTTTAGTTTTTTGAAAAAGATGTAAAAGATTTTTTTGAAAATTTAAATACTTCTCTCTCTCACCCCCGAAATCCCACATCCTCCGTAACCACCCCGCTGCGTTCCAGACCGCCTGCACAAAGCAATGCTTGCAGCCTCCGCGGCTCCTCTCGTCTTGCTCCGCTGTGAGTTCCTTGAAGCTCGCAGAGAGCCTGCGATCTTATTAATTAACAAATTCATGTGGTTAATTCATGTGGTATA
>JAUZNJ010028007.1:0-16390 GCA_034780135.1 Jordanella pulchra
GTCTGGTGTGCTACTGCTTGGGTGGAAAGAAAACCAGCAGCCACACAGCCCTTTCTGGAACCAGTTTGACACCCCTGTCTTAAGGCATGGCCGCTGAGTAGACTAATGAATCAGCGAAAGCAAGCATGTAATGGTTGATGCCTTACAAAAAAATAAACACTAATATTTGTGGGAAAAAAAAAGCCTGCTGTTTTATCGGTCTACATCTATAACAAACTCAGAGAAATTAACTTACATTTTCTGCAGCAGCAATTATATTCCACACTTCCTCATGCAGCCCAGTGTTTACTATTCTTAAACTGTTCTTCATCCAGTTCTGCAGAGGAAAACATACAGAATTATCTGATTAATGATCACCTGGACACAAGGTTTTAAGTCAAATGTTTAGATAATTTAATTCAAACAGCATTCATTTACATTTGGCTTTCCTCCCTCACTTAAAATATTTAAAGAAGATCCTGCTTTGAATTTCACATTTAAAACATCGAAATGTCTTAGCAGAAGCCATGATATAAAAGTTTACTTTTTTGTGTAAGACTGACCTGAAATTTTGCTTTCTTTCTCGGCACATTATCATAACTACTAACTTGATGGAGAACATCTCTCAGCTTGGCGCTGACTCCAGGTTTGCTCATGGCTTCATTGATTCTCTGCAGAACAAAAATATAACAAGTCAGAATTAAGAAAAGCAAAGCTGGTTACTTAATCACAGACTAATGTTTTATGCGGATTGTTTACCTGTAACCACTGCTGTTGTTTCACGTCTCCCTTGTTTGCTTTGGCTTCATAACCTTTTCCGCCATACTTTTGGTCCTCACTGATACATTTAATATGGTTTTTGTAGTCCTCCCCCCTGTGTTGCACAAAAAAAGACAAAACCCAAATAAACTACAATGTATTTCCTGTAATTGTTTGTGATGGAACTATTTATGGACTGGAAGAAAAATTAGGAAAAAACATGTTCTTTCATTTCAAAAAGTGTTTTTTATTCATATTCATTTCCCTTCACCATGCCATCTCTAAATAAAACAATGTGTAAAGGAGTGCTTTTGGATGAATCTTGATTCGCAAATAGGGTAGGCTATTCAGTCTTCTATAAAAACTATACAATGAACCAATCACATCAAAAACCAAGAAAACACACAAAAAAACAAAAACATACAATTTTTTTGGCCTATATGTAGCACGATAATGGTAAACGCTCTATCAAGTCCGATGACCTACAGCACTTTAGGACACTGTATCTCATCTTAAACATACTACAAGGCTCTGCACATCTACAAGTAACTGGCTAAAAAAAAAAAACATAAAATCAAACAGTTCTTACCAGAAGTCTTTCCCACAGTCGATGCAGGACAGAACTTGGCACCCACGACATTTCATTACATGTTTATCAACCTGGGCTTTTTTAAGGGATTCGCCACATGCGTTGCAGGTGAAGAATACCATCGCTGATACCGTTTTTAGAGTCCTTTACTATTAACTCCTCTTAGTTACCCAGCATGCGGGAAAACCTAAAGGCACTCCGGTAAAACCAGCTTCAGCCTCAAAAGGGACCAGCCTGATCGTTATGTTAGTTCAAATTAACGTCGTTTGACTGTGATAACGAACAGCTACAATTGCCAAAGGATATATGAAAACGCATATATAAAGTAAATCAGACTTGAGCTTGGCAAATAACCGCACGTGGGGAGGAATGTTCCGGCTCCTCTCCTATCAACTTTTCAAAACACATGTGACAACATTAGCACTTAGGAACTACAGTATTAGTGTTCCGTGTCCAAACAAAACCCGGAACAGAGTTCCTAATAAAAGCCCAAACATTTTTGTTTGTTTACAAATACATATTGCTTCGACACCAGTCAGAACTCTGGTTGAAGCAGAACTGCAAATATAACTCCATAACATTAGAGAATCGTTCGGCCAGATTATTCTGACCATTTTGTGAGTGGCACGTAGTTTGAGAAAAGAAAGCAATAATGACATCTTTCAATTTTTTAACTTAAAAATTAGATTCGTTAATCAAACAATGGGGACATCAATATAATTTCCAATTAATATGGTTAGAAACACTAATCGTTTTGTTTTAAAAAATAAAGTACCAACACAGATTGTTATTATTAAAAATAATTATTAAAACAATTGCAAGCGAGGCCCCGTTTTCATACGTTTTATATTTTGAATGATATTTTTATTCGTCCTAAAACCAAATAAGTAATACATAAATAAACATGTCCAATGTTACATTCGTAGTGGAACTGTCAGGTGATACCACATATTATGATAGAAGCGCAAAGGCATAACATCAGTCAAAATATTCTTTAAACTGCCTTTAAACATATTCTATGCATTTTAATTGGTAAATAATCTCTTTTTGAGAACCCCACATGTAAGAAAACATGTTCCACAACAACCAATAGGTAGTGCGATATGCGCGTTGCACCAGGAAATGACGTTTTTGTTGCTGCAGTTAAGTGACCTATCATCCAAATAAAAGGTAGGGTGACATTTTTTAATTAAAAATCACTCTCGTTTAAGACTTGTTTCTGCTGAATGTATTATCATTAGAAATATATTTGTGAGGACACTATACATTTTTTATTAAGAGTCTCGTCCATACAGGTTAGCTTAACTTTCTGTGGCCTTCGTGCTACCCCGACTGTTTCGTCCAATTTTTGCATGGGTGGTCTCGTAGCTTAGGTTATGTGTATTCCGTGCTGTTGTTTAACAAAATATACTAATATAACTAGTTTTAAAAGGCCACTTGTATGCTAACTAATCAGAAATTTGAATAAGGGCCATATTTGGGAAGTTGTCGATCTTGACTATTGTGTTTTGTCTTTATGAGTTTGTTACAGCAGCTGTTTCACCATGGACAGCCTGTCCAGCCACAGTTCCTACCTCCTCCAGCAGCTCCAGGAGCAGCGGATTCAGGGGCTTCTCTGTGACTGCATGCTGGTGGTGAAAGGGGTCTGCTTCAAAGCCCACAAAAATGTCCTGGCTGCATTCAGCTCCTATTTCAGGTGCCTCGATGTCTTTGCTGATTTCTTGCTTTTAAATCACAGCGCGATGTTGTAGGGCAAGCACACGTGTACAGGTGCAAAGTGTGATAGCCTCAAAAATGTAAACTACTTAAGCAGTTTATTTCAACTTAAAACGCTAATATTATGTAGAGCCACGACTTTCAGATTGATTTAAATTACAAAGAGTGTAATGTGCTTGCTTCTGTTCATTGTGATGTTTATGAAATTCATCAAATTGATTCATATTCAGATTTTCACAAAAATAAATAGATCTATTTTTTAAATACTAAAAAATAGAATCTTATATCATAGCATACACAGCTAATATGAAATACTGCTCCCTCAGCAGAAGTACAGAAGACAGCCATTGAGACGCCCCACAAGGCTGTACCCACACATATTAATAGCTAGATCTCACGGGAAGGATTTTATCAATACTTTTAAGAGTGATTCACCAGTTAGATTATGTGCAGTGTAGGAATGGTCTTTCCTTGGATGGCTGTACCAAAACAGAAATGTCTCCTTACTGTACCACAGCTCCAGACTGGGTGACAAATAAAGCTATTCTGATTCTGAAAACCTATACACACACACACACAGTATTTAGTGTAAGCTGAGTGTGAAAAAGTGTTTGAAAAAGTTGCACAAGCAGTGAAAAAGAACACAGGCTTAAGGGTAGCATGAATCAATAGCCAATGAAACATTTATGAAAGATTTAAAAGAAGTTGAATGAAGCTGAAGTTGGTACCTCAAGATTTTGAAGGGATGCTGTCCCATTTGCATGAGGTCTAGTGAAAGTTTAAAGAGTCCGAGATCATATGGAATCATTTTATCTGATGTTAGTTCCACATTGTTTTATCAAGTCTAACACCAGAGAAATTTGATCATCTAAAATAAATCATGACATGGTTTCTGTTGTTTATTGAGAAGGGTTTAAACAATTTACCATGCAATTTTTCTTATTAAAATGTAAATAGAAAATAAAAAAAAACATTCAAAACTAATAATTCTTTTACATTGATTTATTAACTGCTTTAAAAAAACAAGAAATCAGCTTCTAGGTTGAATGAAAATAATTTTAAATTAATGAATTATGAATTTTGGTTTTAACTTCACATTACAGCAGACCTGATCATTTCGTGTTGAAAAATCGTTTTTTATTAGTCTTGTCTAATATTAAAACTTTCGGTAAACTCATTTTCTTTTTTTTCTAAGCCATAATCATCAAACATAAAAACAACTGATTGCCTGCAAAACATCCATTACACTTCTTTCACTTGTTCTTTTCAGGTCTTTGTTCCAAAATCCTCCAAGTCAGAAGAGTGACGTGTTCAACTTAGCGACCCAGGATGTTAGCGGCATTGGTCAAATACTGGACTACATGTACACCTCCCATATCGACATTAATCAGGATAATGTGCAAGCGCTCCTGGACATTGCCCAGAGTCTGCAGGTCCCAAATGTGCAGAGCATGTGCAATGCGTTCCTCAAACCTTGCCCTCCACCTGTAGAGATGCCTTCCTTTTCCCTCCCAGGGATGCTTAGCTCAGAGCACGACTGCCTTTTGGGGACTAACCTGCCTCATGATGTTGACCTCCACTGTCCGTCTGATCCTCAGAGGTCCAGCTTTTATAGTGAAATGGATCACACAAGGAGGATGCCAGTAACGGTGTCTAACAACAGCTCAACATGTGACTTACAAAGCAGCTCCCATGCACCCGCTGAAAAGCAGCTTGTTCATGGTTACAAACTGCGTAATTTCTACAGTAAGCAGTACTTTAAACAAAGTGCAATTCAGTGTAACAGTGCATCCTCAAATCAAGGACCAGGCCCTTTGGTATTAGTGGAAGAGCAGCAATGTCAGCTTGGAATGAATCAGAGTGGCAATAATGCTCCTGTTAGCTTAGGAAACACAGTTCAGCCTAACCCTCCATGCACAGCGGTGCCAGTGGAAAAAAATGCTACCTCTTCTCTGACGCCCACAAATAATTTAAACCCCTCTACCTGTGACCTGGCCAACTCCACAATCAACAAGCCTGTACGGCCCAAGAAGGCAGTTTACCTGAAAAAATACAACTACCTTCGGTCGCAGAAAGCTTTAGAGGAGATGTGCACCGAGTCAGTCGCTGAGCCCATTCTCAGCTGTCCCAAAGAGAGCCATCAAGGTGAACCTGCTGCACAAACTGAAGCTCCAGATGGATTTCCAGAGGCCCCCACAGACAGCAGCCCTTTAGTAAGAGAAGAGAGTTCAGAGGCGCCAGACCCCCAGCTTCCCAGTCCCCCTCCTGGAAACCAAGAGGAGCAAAGTGGGAAGCCTCAGCCGGAGCCTCATCATCAAGCAGGGCACAAACAGTACGGCTGTGAAGTATGTGGGAAGATCTTCAAACATCCCAGCAACCTGGAGCTTCACAAGCGCTCTCACACTGGTATTAGCTGTTTTATTGGCTTTTAAGTGCACACTAGTACACAGTAATTACATTTATCTCTTAATGGTTCAATGACAGAATTGTTACCAAAACAAACCGATTTTCTGTTTCAGGAGAGAAGCCATTTCAGTGCAATATTTGCGGCAAAAACTTTTCTCAGGTATTTTTTCTTTTAGCTGTATTGTTGAATTTTGCACATTTGCTCTGTAATTGTTGAGCTGTTGTTGGGTAACAAAGGGGTTTTAACCTCCAGGCAGGGAATTTACAGACCCATCTGCGACGACATTCTGGAGAGAAGCCGTTCATATGCGAGCTATGTGGTAAAAGGTCTGCTTGTTTATTTCACTGTTGTTTTTGTTTTTTTGTTACTGTCATCTATGTGCTTTTTAAATAACTTTAGAGGATGTGTCACTTGTTCATTTGCATTATCTTAGAAGATCTAGATATTTATTTATATTAAATTGAATGCAATACATCTTTTTTATTATTATATCTACCAGTGGACACAGTTAAAGTTCAAGGTCACCTCACCGCAAACCTACAAACCTGCTTTTACACATACATGGATAATTATGCCTACATGATAATAGACAGTACAATGTAATGACATCATCACAGTCAAATCTGTTAGCATCTCAGGTAGAAATGTGTCAAAAGCTTTAAAATCAATTCATTTTTTTAATTGCAGAAGTGAAATGACACTTTTATTATATAATGAAGAATAATCCCATCTTGAGAATTACCTATTTTTAAAAAAACCAAATGCCCAATGTTAGCACCACTAACATTTATGTCACAAGTAACATATTTATTTATCTGACCACCAAACAGAGTAAGTCGATTGGTTTTAACGATCTCCAAGTTCTGAGCTGTAGGTCTGTTAGTGAATAGCTTCATTTACTCTGAACAGGAGACTTAAAATACAAATCTGGTGATTTCTATTTGTATACTATTTATTAGAATATTGGAAAAAATGCAACATCTTCTTCCATTCGCAACTCAGTCTACAGGCTTAAATCTTGCAGTTGGGTAAAGGATTGGAAACCAGAACTGCTTCCTAGAGAAGCAATAGCTTGACGATCTGCTCTATAGTGGCCAGTAGACACTGTGCCAAATATTATGCAGCTAACTATTGCACTTCACTTTTTAAAGGAATTCCACTGATGTTACAAGAAATATGTTAGAAATGTGTCTCAAATGTTTTTTCTCCACTTTATGTGCTTAGATAACATTTTTTACAAGATTTATACCGTAAAATTATGCTTCAAGAAAATGAATGAAACAAATCTTCATGTTTTTTATGAATCTATAAGGGTCTATAATCCATAATCTATACCAGTGTGAGAGCGGTTCTCTCCCATTGTAATAGTAACCTGTCACCCAGCACATAGCCCTAGAAATGTGTTTTAACCAAATACATTTATTTTAACTCAATTCATTGTTTACCAGCTTCACTGCATCAGGAGACGTCCAACGTCACAAAGTTGTTCATACAGGAGAGAAGCCACATCTGTGCGATATATGCGGCCGAGGTAATGTTACATCAATACAGCAGTTTTCATGGCTTGCATGTTCCTTTAAAGGCTGGTGTATGGTGTATATAGTAAAGATATGTTTTCCTTTTTATGTCACTTGCTTAGGGTTCAACAATTTGAGTAATCTCAAGGAGCACAAGATGACTCATGCAACAGACAGGACATTTACCTGTGACCAGTGTGGAAAGTCCTTCAACACACACAGAAAGCTGCTGAAGCACAAGGCCCGTCACACTGGAGAGAAACCCCACAGCTGTGCAACTTGTGGTGAGGAATCATGTGTCTAGTTAGTACCGGGTAATAGTAGACTCTGTTCTATGTTTTATATTCAAAGATAGATGGATAGAATTCTGTTCAAAAAAACTGTACAAAATCGATTTTAAAAAGAACGATTGGATTATTGTGACACAATATACATATTGAAGGGAGGTAAAACTGCCTTGAAGTTAACTGAGGTGAAATTTCATAGTTTATGAAGCTAAAGACGAAAAGCAAAGTAGTTTTAAGCCTTTGTTTTTTTTCCTGTTTGTTGAATAGAAATAATTTTTACTGTAACCATTAAAACTCTCTCGCTTTCTTTCTTTCTTTCTTTCTTTCTTTCTTTCTTTCTTTCTCCATTAGTTGAAGCAAAATAGAACAACAATTTCAGCTTTTATTATTTGCTGATTTGCCACAGGATAACAAATCTATACCGTCTGTATCCTAATCTATTATGTGTTCAATGTTTTACATGGACAATGTGGGGTTTTTTTTTTTCAGGAAAGTGTTTTGTTGGCTCAGGAGACCTTCAGCGTCATATACGATCACACACTGGTGAAAAACCCTATGTCTGCGATACCTGTGGAAAGAGCTTTACCCGCTCTGCCATGCTGCGGAGACACAGCAATATGCACTGCAAGGGACCTCCTGTCTCAAGCCCAGCCACAGTCAGCTCTGCGCAGACTCCAAACTCTAACGAACCAGACTCGTTTATTAAACCTCTCAGCCAGAATAAAACATCAACTGAAACCACTGAGCAGCACTTTTCTGCTATGATACCTGACACAGACTTAGGAAAACCCTCTCCATGTAGTCCTCCACCGACTCAAGCAATACAACCTATAGAGACTTCAGGTCCCAGCATGCATCTTAGCCCAGCACTGACCTCCCTTCCAGAGCTGCGCTCCCTGGTTCCCCATCACCTCCTAACCTCCAACCACCAGGAAAGAAGCGTAGCTCTACTTCCTGCAGACCGAGTAAAGCTGAACAAACCGATTCAGGAGGCTGTGTACGGTCCATATGTGGAGAACGGGAATACGTGTTTAGACAGAGACCCTGCTGGGAGACCCTACCTGCCTCCTTCAGACAATCACTGCAGTTCCTTCACAGGGTCCAGCAGGCCTTACAGGTCAGGGGAAGGCCAGTTTATCTCCAGTGTGACTCTGTGGGGCCTGGCAATGAAAACACTGCAGAATGAGAATGATAATGACATGGAGCAGTAAATTATCACATCTGTTTTAGCTAGGAATTACTTAGCCACAATTAAAAGTATCTCTGTTGTTTAAAATTGGCTTAATTACGTAAATAATCTCAAAGGAAACATATAAATAATACAAATAACTGAACTAAAAAAAACTTTGCCCTTCTAAATTTCTGAGTTATAAAACTAATATTAAAGTAATGTATCTTATTAAACATATAGGTGATGGTTTTCTGCTAATAATGTGGTCTGAATAAAGGGATGGCAGGTTTTTATCCTGTGAAAGCTCTTACTGGATACCCACTACCCATTAGGATGTGTTCCAAACATCCCCATTGGTCTATTAGCATAATAGCCTGTAACAAAGCTGAATTGTGTATCTTTAATAAACAGCATTGCACTTTAATATTATTGCTGAAAAACAAAAGTGTATTTTTATGTAATTTTAAATTATACTAAGGTAACAATAAACCAGCTATGCTGTTTAAGGCTCTGTGTTTTTAATAAAAACATTTAATATTATTTTCATTGCTTTCAAGTATAAATCTTTATGACCTATTAAATCTATTATCAGGTTATCCTAATTGGGAACATTGGTCAGACTATAACACAAATGGATTCATTGCAGAAAACTTCTCTTCAATGTTTTGTTACAATAAACTATAGAATAGTTTTCTGTTGTGCATTTTCATCTTAAAAATTGTAATTGAAACAATGAAATAATTTCATTTCCCTGATAGGGGAAAGGAAACTTCAACATTTAGCACCTACAGAGTTCAATATAATTCTGTTTTAGTTAACATTTGGCCCCTCTCCAAATTAGTGTAAAATTAACACTACAGCCAGTGTTAATTTTTCTGAATTTTCTGTCAATTATTTCATGGTTCAGACTTTGTCTAAATCATTAAGACTGGCTGTTAATTGACACTATATAGAGTAAAAGTTACACTGCATTGCTGTCACATTTTTCACTGACTATTAACTTCAACTCTTGAGCAGATTTACACTCGGTATAATTGTAAATTACATATTCAGATTAAAATAGGTTGACTGAATTTTTAACACCCCATTTTTTACTGTATAGAGCATGGATGCCCAAAGTCAGTCAAGAACTGCTGGCCTGCAGGTTTTCTTGCTCCGGGACAGCTGATTTCCACTAACTGTAGATTATTTGCTGAACTGGAATCCTCTGAATATGGTTTGTTAAAGCAGGGGAATGCTAAAACTTGCAGGACAGCGACCCTGGACGACCGAATTTGGAAACCACTGATTTAGAGATTAGTAATAAACCTCTAAACTTTTTCAGTAATACTCAATATGTTAATGTGTGTAAATACCAGTGGTAAATCTCTTTGCTTTGGGTGAAGAAGACATACCTGATGGTTAGGGAGGGATCCATTTCAATTTATGAAATTTCTAACTTACTGGGGGTTTTGTTGTTTTCTGATTAACTGGGGCAGAAACGTATATCTTGACTCCATTGATAAAAAAGGAGTTAAATGGGTCGTAAAAATACTCCAACTACGCCAAAAACCGAAATAACTTAATGTATTGATGAATCAAACCAATTTATCCAGGGATGATGTATTTGTAGAAATTCAAATGAATGTACCTGAAGCATTATTTTTATATACCTTATTTTTCTAAACTGATTAAAGTTTTAAGGAATGTATCATTTATTTTTATACATGCAAGTCTTTCTAAAGAGACCCGTTATGTTTTCATAGGGTCTCCTTACAAACCATTAGATGCTATCTTAATGCCAGCCAGTTATTTGAGAGGTATGTTGGAGAAAAGCTTGGAAGTGTGTCTAAACCAGGTTGGTTTAATGTGATATAAAAGTTGCAACAGAGGATCTGCAGTGGCTTTTATCAATAAAATAATTAATGAACTCTGTCATTAGGCAAATGATAGCTCACCACTGGGTCTTTTAACTGAATAATATTATGAAACACATTTTGTGGTTTAAAGCAATCAGGAAAGACAAGACACCCGAGCTTATGCTGAAGTCCTCTCTGTGCTTACTATGAGCTATTGACTGTCAATGTAATTCACATGTGGCTACTGCAAAAGATGTATGCAGCCTTATCAACCTTTAACAGCTGCAATGAGCCACTTAAACACACACTTCTTAAGTTGAGGTATTGCTACTGAAAAGCCTATAGAGGGAGCTAGAAACTACTGGATTTCTAACCAAATATCAACAGCTGACTTAAAGCCACAGAGGTACCAGATGTGACAGATGTTCTTCTAATGGCCAACTGAAGGCTTCTCTTGCAGATAACACAACGCCGGGTTAATGACAAAATAGAGCAGAGTACAGTATAACCTAGTGCTCTCACACTGTGCCTTAAGGTATGAACATTGCTCAGTAGAGTGACATGGTTTTATGGATGTTAGTGAAGTGAAGTTGTTTGAAAGGAGAAGCACATCTAGAAAATGCCATGCACCAGTAATCATTGTTCAGCCCCGCTGCCTAATGTCAGACATGTAAACACTGCAGAGAGTAGGCTTCATTTGCTAGGCTTCCAGTGATTGGCCATCATTGTCACAACATACAGGCCTTGTTAGCCTGGGCCTGCTGGATTGGTTGCCTAGCAACCCACAGGATAAGTCTGCTATCACAGTGTCCAGTCCTCATTATCCTTTACATCAGTCCTCCACACTATAAAGGAAAGGAGGGGGAATCTTTGGCATGATGACTCTGCCTGTGACTCCTGTGCTCCTAAAGGGAAGTTTCTCAGTTTGAGCTGAAATGTTGCAGTATTTCTCACTTTTTATGTTCTTTTTATCCATACTTGGATTGTGTGTTTTTTTAATTTTTATTTTGTTTCTTTCTTTATCATTTACGCTTTATTAATTACAGTAGGGATTGTAACAAGTTTTACTGGAATCAAAGATTTTACCTTATTTTTAATAGTTACCATTTTTCAATGTACTTTGGTTTCTCAAAATGTGTTTTTAAGATTAAGTTTTTGTTTTTAGTATTCATCCCAGGTTATAAGAATATAACAAACAGGTGTTCACAAATATTGAAGTTTTTATTTGATTTGATTAACAAATCTACATTTTGCACAATAAAATTGCCCTAGTGAATAGAGTAGTTGTTTTTTTAATACCCCTTGTTAGCGTCCTTTAAAGTTGGCCAAAAAGGGTTTACATTTTATTTTGTTTTTTGTTTTCTGAGGTTTTTCCTTGCTAAATACTTCAGAGATTTTATCACATCAAGAAGTTAGGCATACCATCCAAATCATCTTACTAATTTACAGCTGATATTATCAGGCCAGAAAGTAAATAAACTCCTTCTGTGCTCCTATTTATCATAAAAGCAGGACCTTGTTGTGCTGTAATCCCGAACATTGTTTACAGTTTTACAAGAACTATTCACCTCAACTATCTGCACTTTGTAAGAAGACTGTTATTAGCTTTTTCTCTATTGTTTTAAATAATGATTTACTTTCATTTTCAAAGCAGACACTTTCCTCTGTTTTGATCATTTAGATTTTTCTCTCTAATTAATCTTCTTGTTTAAAAGTTTGAAATTTGCAGCTCAACATCTTTAGAACTCGACAAAACTGAATGTTACCAAGCTGAGGTGATGTGTGAAACTATACATAAAACTGTGGTCTTACCACTTCAAGAATGGGAAGATAAAAACAAATAATAGATACTTGTAAATCACTTATAATCCCAGTTTTATTGCTTCTAATACCAACATTAATCAGTATCCAGTGGATAACATGTTGACTTTGATGTACATTTTTGTCTGAAATTAGCTTCCTCAGCATAAAAAAATAAAGAAATTAAAAGGTTTGTCCTTAAATAAATCCTTTCTTCCCATGCTAATGTGTTTGCTTATTAGTTTTCCATTTTAAATACAGACAACATAGTTTTTTATCTTATCTGACCAGAACACTTTTATTGTGTTCTCTAAAGCTTAGGATTATCAGTAAAACAAACTTCTTGCATCTTGGATGTTATTAGTTATTAAAACATTTAATGCTAAATTACATACTCTTTCATTTGAGTTTAATTTTTGAATTTTTTTGTTTTGAATTTGAAATTTGCAGCAGTTTTTCAAACACATGTAAACTAAAAATCTCAAATACTGAGAATAGTTATTTATTTAAAACGTTTTTGTGTTTACATTTTATACAGAATTAACATTTACATTCTGCCACCTTTTATTTTAAAGCAGGATGAAGTCTGAGTCTTTGTTAATGGATATCGTTCGTTCCACGAACCCCTCTCCCCATTTCTTTGCTCTTTTTCTCCCCTTGTCATGTTGCAGTTAATCCTGATTATATGTGCCATCTATCTGGTGCAAAATGAGTGCAAAATGAGACTCAGCTTAATACCATTTTCTGCAGAAACGTTTCCAAAGACCGCCTTTTGTTCCGATATCTAATCACATTTCGTTGCTTTGTGTTGTCACAGTCATATGAGGATAGGTCTAATTAACAAGCGAGTGTGAAATATATGAATCCATCCAAATATGTCTCTGTAGAAAACATGTCACTGCAGGAAAAACAGCAATTAGTTTTGGCCTCCAGTGAACATTGCATATTACTGCACTTAAGTGCACCATCACTGTTTGTAAAAAGCTTTTGTTTTGATAATACTGTCTCTGTGCCTCTTCTTACGTGAAGTCACCAGTCACCCTCACAACTCAATAGTTACTTTTAAAAGACCCACAGTGGTATAGCATCAGCATCAGAAGATGTAGACACGTTCTGGCAGTGACTGCAGTCCAGCAGTAATTGCTGTGAAGCTGTGGCTTGTTGCTGTGTTGAGATGGATAAGTGGCTGACCTAGTCTCTTTGCTGTAATTCCTCTGTGTGTCACATTATAAAGGAGGCTTAGCCAGTAGAGAAGAATGGTGATTGGTCCTACTATCGCTGTTTCATCACCCCTATACTGGATTCCATGGTTATTTACTCTTTAACCCAGAAATTGCCAGCTTTACACCATTTGGTGGTGTGAATGTTGAAAATTCTACATTACTGCTGTATTACAGCTGTTACAGCTAATTTTCTCTCTTTTTTCTTTTTCTCAAGCCTAAATGCTTCAGATGATGCAAAAGTAAATAATTAAATACAAGCGGCAGCAGTGAAAAAGCTATCCATACCAACCTGGCCCTTTTTGTAAATGATTGATTCCCTCATGTTTTGGTTAAATTTCTGTAGTTAAACCACTGAAATAACTTTAGCAGTACCTGACTAAAAATATAAAGCAGACCCAACATATTGCAGAAAACAACTCCATATTTCTGAAAGTAAGAAGAATATCTTCTAGTAGAGATGAGAAATAAAATCACATCTTTTAGTCTAGAAAGATTAATAAAGTCACTTCAAGGCTTTGGGACCCTGACAAATGAACCATAGTGACTGATATGATCCACAAATAATTGAGCAGTGATAGACTTCCCAGTATTGATCAGCCTACCAAACCAGCTGAAGCAATGCAGGCCTCTTTTGGCTCAGTAAAGGTCAGCGTTCACGTTTCAGCACTTAAAAAGGCCAACATACAAAATGCTAATCAAAAACAAAGCTGACCTAAAAACATCTTGATGATTCCTAAGACCTTCTGGACGATATTCTGGATAGTTTGTATCATGTTACATTTATTGTTACATTACCACAGTATGTCAAACAATAATACATCAAAATCCAAACAAGGTATAGTTGTGTGACGGTCGTCTGTATTTGTTAAACTGATAGAGCCATACATTCTGCTCTTTGCTTGGAAATTCTGAAGCAGAATATCTGATCATTGGCCTTTGAAACTGAATTGCCTTCAGTTTATGCAAAAGGATAATGTTCTGAAAAACATGAACTATTTCATCCCCTAGTGGCTAAAATAAGAAATCTTTGCAAGGCCTTGTCATTTTTTGTATCCAGTTGAAATTTATGGCAGTTCTTCAAACCAGCTTGAAAACGATCAAAGAACCTTGAGAGCTGTTGTTGTTATCAAAGGCAGTCAAAACAGGTACTGGGTTAAGGAATGAACTTAAAGCCTGATTGGTTAAAATTATACTTTGTTGAGGCGTGCAGGTGGCGCGCACGACCCATGTATGGAGGCCTTAGTCCTCGTCGCGGGCAACCCAGGTTTGAATCTGGCTTGTGGTCCTTTCCCGTATGTCTCTCCCCCTCTCTCATACCCCCTTTCCTGTCAGCCTACTGTCAGAAAAACAAGCCACGAGTGCTGTAAAAAGCTCAAAAAAAAATTATACTTTGTTATGAAATAAAAGATGTTTCTTACCTATGGTGTTTTCATCTGACATATTTAAAAACCCTAAAACACATTAGAGTACCAATAAAGCAAGCTTTAAGAAATACTTCCCTCTTTTTTTTAATTACCTAAGTGTGGAGTTGCTTCCTTTTCAAAGATTTATTTGTTTGGCCATCAGAATGACATAAAATAGACTCGTAAGGCTAATTGTTTTTAATATAATGACTTCTTTTTATTATTCTACATACTCACTAATCTCCCTAAAGCAAACCCACAGCTTCACACACAAACAGCTACACACTCTGGCCTTTAGCTACTGTACCCAGGTGTGTTTTCTGTCTGGTTCTGCACTGCATTTCCAGTGTCCTCAGATGCTTTTCGACACCTGTCACTGTGTGTGATGGGTTATTTCCCCTTGGGCAAAAAAATCTGGTCGTTACAGCGCACAAAGCAAAACCTGGTACAAGAATTATTGAGTTTTCTTTGCTGTTTAATATTTTTTTTTTTAGTTGTTGGTGTTTCTGTTCCTGTCTTTCATTTTTCTATCTTCACTCCAAATTGTGCACTGAGGGATGATTGGTATATAGGATTGCTTGAAAGTGAAAAGTTCCAGCATCTTTAAAGACATGAAAACAATTTTAATTTAATGAAACCGCTCACAGCTAAAATATTAAAGAAAGTAGGGGACTCCATTCCTCTTGTTCACATCATCTGAACTTCAAGTGGTGAAAATATTAGCCAGTCAGATGCAGTGATTTTCTAATCATGAGGACAGAGCCCTGAAGGCAGAGCTAAATCGTATGTGTGCTCATGAGAGACGATTGGCAAGATGTCATAAAATTAGCTGCTCTGTAAGTGTATTTTGTACTCTGCTTTAAGGGAACTGTCACTAGTGGAGCAGACTCTCTGCTCTCTCTGCTCTCTCTCTCTCCATCTCTCTGTATTTTTGCTTCCAGTGAAACTCAGACTTGTTCTCTTTCATTATTTTGGAAAACTCCTTGGGTACCAAACTATGCCAGCTCTTTGTGGATCTAGAAATGTGTCATTTAGACAACAGAATATTATGTCCAAAAATTATCTTTGTATAGGTACATGCCCAAATTATAATATTCTGCCTAAACATTAACCTATGTTTCCACCATAAAACAAAAGGGATTTTATCATTTGGAGGGTTTTCTTCTAAGCAACTTCATTTTGAATTTAGGAAAAAAAAAGGCTTTCTCAAATACAATACACACGTTTTCCTCTAGATTCACTGTAAAAACTGAAGGATACTTTCTTTACTGCTATTCTGGGGTTATGATGACAGAAAAGAAGCTGGATAGTTTAAACAAAATGTTGGCTAAAATTATGACCCGGTTTCAGAGTTGGTTGTGCAGTTCATTAGTTCTGAATTGGGGCTATATATAAATAAATTTAACTGAATTGAAATGGAATCAAATGTATTTTTTCCTTAACAATACAGCGACTTAATCAGACTTCCCCAATTTTTTTCCATAGAATGAAAAAAAACTTTGGCAAAAGGTGAATTTTTTATATGTGAAATTCTATATATGTGCAGGTCTCCTCTTTAAAGGCACCCATGCCTGCTGCTAGAAAGAGAGGTTAGGCTGTGTTTATTGTCAATCACGCTGAAGTCACACTGAGAGACATGAGTTGCCATGTGTCACCATGTGTTGTTGCCACACACACACACACATATATATATATCTATAT
>JAUZNJ010028008.1:0-16389 GCA_034780135.1 Jordanella pulchra
TCTGAACCTTAATGTAGAAATAACAGCAGATAACAGATGGTAATATCAGAAATATAACATACCGTTACAGATATCCCTAGTTCTTTTCAGCTTCTGTTGTTTATTTGATCCTTAGATTGATGGAATTCCGCTGTTTTCGATCTGCTGGACAAAGTTTGTTTTGTTTCCTCTTTCCCTCTTTTTCCCCCACTGATCGCCCACTAGTAAGTAGTGATGCTGCTGCTGACTCATCGGTTCGCTCTGCAGAACCAGCTGTTCAGCGGTGCCGGCGGAGCATCGAGGTTCTTGCTCAAGCACGGTGCTTATTTGATCGAAAAATGCGCAACCCGTGCTGAAACAGGTTCTGGCACCAGAACCGGCACGGAGCTGCTGCGATGGAAAAGCCCTCACTGACATTTTTAGGGTCTGGAGCATTCAAGACTGCTTCAACTTTTTCTTTGGTTTTGTGGAGTCCATACTTGTCAATCTGATGTCCACAATACTCTATGAATCTTTGAAGAACTTACACTTTCTCCTGTTTGATCTCAGTCCATATTTTTTTAACCTGGCCAGGACTGCAGCTAGGTTAGCTAAATGCATTTCTTTATCGACACCAGTGACAATAATGTCATCCAGAAAACATTGTGTTCCTGGAATGCCCTGCAGAACCTGATTCATGGCACGTTGCCACACTGCTGGAGTGCTGGCGATATCAAATAGCAGTCGGTTGTACTGGAATAGGCCTTTGTGAGTATTTATCACTAGATATTTCTCGGCTGTCTCTTCTACTTCCATCTGTAGATAAGCTTGGGCGAGGTCGATTTTTGAAAAGTGTTTGCCACCTGCCACTGCTGTGAATATATCTTCTATCCACGGAAGTGGGTACTGATCAATGCGGAGTACTGGGTTCACTGAAACCTTAAAATCGCCACAGATTCTCACACTGTCACCTGTTTTCTTGCTCACTGACACTATTGGTGTAGCCCAGTCTGACCATTCCACCTTGGTGAGTAGTCCTTGCTCTTCCAAGCATTGCAGTTCTGCTTCGACTTTGGGCCATATAGCATATTGTACAGGACGTGCTTTGTGGAATATGGGTTTTGCATCATCTTCCAATATGATCTGTGCTTTAATATTTTTCAGAGTGCCATTTCCTTCTTTGAACACCAGAGCATGTTCCTCAAGTATCTGTTTAGGTCTTTCCTCCACTGAACTTGCACTCAGGTCCTATGCCAGTCTCATGGACTTGATTTCTTTCCAGTTGAGTTGGATGTGTTTCAACCAGTCACGTCCAAATAATGGGGCTCCGCCATTTTTCAGAACATAAAGTTCAAGGTTGCATTTGTTTTTCTCATATTCAACTTTCACTTTTAGTTTTCCCAAGGGACTTATTCTTTCACCAGTGTATGTTTTTAGTTTCACTGAAGTGTGCTTTATTTTCAGATTTGGAAACTTGTCTCTGTAGTCTTCATATGAGATCAGTGAAAGGGCTGACCAAATATCCAGTTCCATCTTTAACATAACCCCTTGTACTTTAGGTGTGAGCCATATTGCATCTTCATATTTCTCCTTATCTTGTATTGTATGCAGCTCAAGGCATGCCAAATGCTCCTTGGAAGAAGATGTCTCATCTGTCTCATTTACTTCATGCAGTTTTCTGTCTCTGTTCCACATTTTGTTTTTGTTCCTTTGTTTTGATCTGCACATTTTTTGTATATGTTCCTTTTTGTTGCATTGGAGACATTCTTTATCCTTAAACCAGCAATTAGCAGCATTATGTGACTTTTTGCTGCATCTGTAACAGGTCTGTAATTTATCATTAGGCTGCGCATGCATTTTATTGACAGAACATGGCTCCGTGAATTTTCCCTGAAGCTCTCCTGCGTCTTTTGCTGCAGTTTACATAGATATGGCAATTTCGAATGCTTTATGCAACGTCAGATTATCCTCTGTGAGGAGTCGTTTCTGTGTGCTTTCATTGTGCAGTCCGCAGACAAAACGGTCTCTCAGCGAATCTGACAGCCCCTCCCTGAACTGTCAGTGCTCCGACAGCCGCCGAAGCTCCGCAATATACTCCAAAGTGGACTCGGTTTTCAACTGATTTTGTTTATGAAATCTGAAACGTTCAGCTATGACCAGTGGCTTCGGTTGGAAATGTTTTTGGAGAACCTCTGTGATCTCCTTGAAACTTTTGTCTGCTGGTTTTGCTGGTGTGATGTGACTACGCAGTGAGTTATAAGTTTTCGCTCCCATTACGCTCAGTAATACAGCGACTTTCCTCTCATCTACATCTCATCTACATTGTTAGCCAGACAGTACTGTTCAAGTCGCTCCACATATGTTGTCTAGTCCTCTGTGCCGTTTTCAAAAACGTTCATTTGTCCAACGCCTCCCGACATGTTCATGTGGTGTTCGTTACTCACTTTCTCTCTGTAGGTCGTTAGCTAGCAAGCCTCATTAGCATCCAGACGGAGGGTTTTCCTGTTCTCCTTTTATTGTCTTTTTGTCACTTTCACAAGGCTTTTCCCCCTCTCTGTCGTTACATGCACATTGGGGATCTGTTTAAATCCCGTCGCCAGTTTGTTATGTTTCTTCTCATAACTATATAGATTCAACAGAACCTCAGTGGAACGTGACTTAGTTTATTAGACATTTTTCCCAGGAACAAGTGAGATCAATGCGCTGATACCACATTTGGTATTCTTCCACATTTAACACAAAATAGTGCCATTGAACAATGTATTGTTTTATCACATACATAACACACCTGAAACCTTCAACATAGATTTTGCTTCTCTGGCACAATATGTCAAGCAAGTTATTACCAATCTGGGATTTAAGATGGATCCTGATCTTAAACTGATCTTAGCCGGAGTAGGGCAGTTGTTAAATTAAGCTTCTTTTTTATTTGAAGAAGCTAGCTAAAGTAAAACCATTTATATCAAGCTTTTTGAAACTATGATTAATGCATTTATAACTTCCAGGCTGGATTACTGTAACTCGCTTTAACTCCCATATACAGTACCTACCTGCTCTTTCAGGTCTGTCAACCAGCATCTTCTTGTTGTCCTTAAATACAAGCAAAGACAAAGAGGAAATCGTTTCTTTGCCACCACAGTGCCACAGTTGTGAAATAATCTGCCCTTGGATGTCAGCAAGCAGATGTGCCTTAAAACACATCTTTTTGCTTAGGCATTTTGTATATCCTGAGAGCTTGACCCTATTTTTATTTTATTTTGTGTTCTTTTTTCTATCTCCTGTTTTAATTACTCTTAATTTTCTATTATTCTAATTACTTTTATTTTAATTATTTTAACAGTTCATAGCTCTTATTTTCTATTTTAGCATGTGTTTTCTATTTACTGTTGTCAGTAGTATGTACAGCACTTTGATAAACTTTCTTATTTCAAAAGTGATTTATAAATAAAGGAGTATGGTATGGTGACAGGTATGTAGATAGGAAAAGCTGTAAAATGTGTTCTTATAGCTATTAATTTGCAGTAACAGTGTGATTCAGTTTCAGTTTAAGTTAATGATTCCCAATTACATTCATCTATGAATTGTGATCAATTTAATCAGCTATGATGCCAACAGGTATGTGTGTTGGATGACTTTGTTTATTCATTTTTTAAATTCAGACAAGACAGACATTGTCATATTTGGTACGAGGTCTTTAAAAAAGAAACTTATTAGTCAATGACTTAATCTTAAGGACATTGATTAATAACATAAAAACATCCTTTAGATTCTGGCATCCATAAACAAAATTAGAATTATACTTATCAGGAGTGACCGTTAAAAACAGTCCATACTTTTTTCTTCAAAACTGCATTAATGTCATTCTTTGCTCACAGGATGTCTACAGGGTAACATTAAAAGCCTTTGGTTGATCAAACATGCATTATCTGTTAAATCCAAAATAGAATTTGGAATTGTTCCTCTCACTTATTAAGTCATTTATAATCATTCTCCAACATGTATCAGAGATATGATTGTTCTCTAGGTTCCAAACAGAGCACTTCACTCCTGAAATGCAGATTTACTTTTGGTTCTTAAAATCTCTAAAAGTAGAATAGAAGTCAGTTTTTTTAGTTTTCAGACCTTCCTGCTGTGAAAACTACCACTTTTAATCCGTATGGCAGCCACCCTGTCTACCTTGAAGACTAGGCTTAAAAATTTTCTCTATAATAAAGCCTATGGGTAGAGTGACTTTGGATATTCTGAAATATGTATATGCTGCTATAGGCTTAGGCTCCTTGAAGAAATAAAAACCACTTTCCTACATTCTACTACTATTACCCAATTTTCCATTATTTGTTGAAATTTCAACTAATAACTATATTTTCTCTAACTGTAAACAACTGTATAAGCTTCATTTTATCCCCTTGGCATAAAAAAACATCTCAGAGCACATTTGTTGAGCCACATTTCTGTTCTAGAGAAATTACCGTCTTTAACATAGAAAGCATTTTTTGCATCAGCGCTTTTGTGTTTGTCTGTTTTGTCTTCCCAAACCCCTAGTAGGTTGTGGTAATAGGCAGTTCAGAAAGAGGCTGCTTCTGCTGGAGTTTTTCTTTTGACTATCACTAAATGCTAGTTGTGAGAGATTGCTTCAAAGTCAACGACACCATACTAGCAAAGGTACACTGTCTTTAAACATTTATCCAGGGGAAATAAATTTTGCAAGCCAATGATCCCATGTGATTCACCAGAATTAACCAAACTGTCTGAAAGATTTGATTGAACTTATTGTAAAGTGCTTTGAAATGGCATGTGTTGTTAATTGTTACAATATAATGAAAACTAATTTGATTTGAGTTAAGTTCAAGACACTACTTTATACCACAGGGAAACCTGAAGCAGTACTAATACAACCTGACAATTTCATGTAGTCTATCTCAATCCTCTCTTGAATTAATTTTTTACTAAAAACGCAATGGTTCACTCTATCTTTCTATTTGTGCAGCAATATATATACTACCAAAACTGACAAAACAAGAATGTCAATAAAGTAAGAAAAAATATATATTATGTTTAATCAGTGACTATTGCATCCTGTATTCGCTGGTTACCCAGGACCCGATCTTCATTGCAAATTCTATCCATTCATTGTTTTTATAATAAACTTACTCTAACTGATTTCTCTCTCCTGCTTTGGTGTTCTTCATGTGGACTAAAAACATCAAACCCATCATGACAGCACGAAGGTTCTGGGTTCGGTCCCGGCCTGGGGTCTTTCTCCATGGAGTTTGCATGTTCTTCCCGTGCATGCGTGAGTTCTCTCCGTGTACTCCGGCTTCCTCCCACAGCCCAAAAACATGACTGTTAGGTTAATTGGCATCCCTCAATTGTCCCTAGGTGTATGTGTGCGTCTTTGTATGTCTATGTGTTGCCCTGCGACAGACTGGCGTCCTGTCCTGGGTGTACCCCGCCTTACCACCATACTCTGCCAGAGAGAGGCACTGGCCCAACCGCGACCCTGACGGATGTAGTGTGAGAAGATAGATGGATGGATAAATTATGAGTGTAATTCTGGACAGATTTGAAACTCGCATTATAATGTATTTCTCCGCTTTAGACTATTACAGCTGTTCAAACCCTTATAGTTTGGACATTTAGTGTGATGTTTAATAATGAGGAACAGCCACTATACAAGCTAATCCATAGCTAATTACAGCAGCTGGCTTTTAAGCCCTACAGCTTGATGGGAACATCAAGAAAACATGTATGCTGTGTGTCAATACTGTTTATGTTGCTCCCTCTTGGAGTCGCACGCCATGTTCAGCAATATTGGATAAGCCTTCATTAGCCATAAAACAGACTGAGTGGACAATGAAAGAGTGTCATGCTGTAGTTAGGGCTGTGATCTCCCCTCTTTCCCGTGGTTAAAAATCATTCCTGCTGCTTTCTGTGTGCCAGCAGAATGCAAAAGTAATCCCTGTTAGCTGATCAAAACCTTGCTGCTTGGTTTGGATTTACTTTACTATTCAACTTTTTCAGGTTGAAATAAAGGTTTTCTGATGTGCAAAGAAAGGGCTACTGTTACTCTAGCTAATTATGGCATGTTATTTGTTGGCTTTAACTGAATAGGTGGATGTAAGCGTGTGGAGTTAAAAGAGGGCTTCATTAATTTAAGGAAATGGTTAATTGAATTAAGCTCCTCTAAACCTTTTTCAGCTATGTATTCAGCATGTAATGAGCCGCTAATGCTCCATCTGGAAAACTAATCTGATCAATGTTGACATCTCCATGCGTTGCTTTGATTAGCCCTTAGAGACCTGCTTTAATGAGAGCACACCCAAGCATCCAGGAACCTCATCTCCAACTTTAATGTGTTTTTCTTTTTTCTTTTTTCAAAACTAGATAACTTCAGTGTGTTTCAAACACAGTCAAATATTATGACAGGTCTGTGAATTGTTTCATTGCGTTGTTGCCTGGAGTAAAATTCAGACACTGCATGAACCCTTTCAGTCTACTCAATAAAAAATTGATACTCTCTCACCAGGTCTAATGCAGCATTGTTCTCATTAAATCCTGATTTTCCTCAGCTATGTTTACTATGGGGGTTCATCTCTCGTGCAGAAGAAAATGATTAAGTCATTAGTACACAAAATTTAAGGGAAAAGAAAACAGTTTTCCCTTACATTTTGTACAGTAATGGCTTAATCATTTTTAGACTGATTTTTAATTAATTAATGTAGCAAAATATAAAAAATGCTTAAAATCTTTGCATGACATTCTCTAACACTTATGCAAGCTGAAGGGCCATGTCAGTAACTCACATCATGGTTGTCTACAAAAAGGTATAAGTTCTGGTTTTCTCCAGAAACTTTCGCCATGCTGGACAAGCAGATTTGATCAGCCTAACAGAAAGAGACTGAAATGAGTTTGGACAGAAGTGAGACTAATCACATTTTGCCTGAAACACAAGCTCTGCTAGATTATGGCTTAGACAGAGTTATTGTGCTGCAGTGAAAATCTTTCCAATACAGCATTATATACTGTATTGGTGTTTTCATGGCTTTTACACATAATGAATCAGGTAGTCATTAATAGGATCTGTTTGAGTTGGAAAGCTTTTATCCTTTCTTACTGAAATATTTTAATAAAATACAAATTTGCAAGGCAGACAGGGAAAAATAAATGAATAGACAGCACAGGAGATAATATTTGACACATTTTTTTCCTTTTTAAAAGGAAAAACGAAACACAAATCCTTCCCTTAAAATCATTTCAGGCACACTGTCTGGGTTTTTAATTCTGTTAGTTTTTGGAGATCACCATAGGTACAGATTCTGAAGGACATTACTGCTAATCTGGGCCCTTATGGAAAAAGCAGAGCTCTATCTGTTTCATTTTGCCAATTCCAGACTGAACAAGGGGTTCCTCTCCTCCCAGTTCATCCAATGTGAGATCCGTAACTATCGACCCTGGCAGCTAGGCAGCTCCTGTAATTAAAAAAAATTCTATGAGGAAAATGGTAAACACACCTCAAAGCCAGCTGCGACAGAGCTCCTTATCCTTGATGAGATTTCTGTGGAATGGCTAAGCAACCAACCCAATCAATATTTTCTCTCTCTTTTTCTCTCAAATGCTTTTGATAATCTTCTCTTAGGCTCTGATCAATTAAGCTGATGCAACTCATTAATAATACCTGTCGACAACCACTTAAAGTGTGTTTAAGTCTTAGAAAAGGATCAGAGACAGCAACTTTGACATATGATTTTGTTTGTAACTGTAATTCTTAACAGAGTGCATTTAATTGGTCTCTCAACCAACCATTAGGAGATCAGCTAACAGCTGTGAAACAGAGTAAAATATTTTGGACAGTTTCAGATTGCTACATCTGTTTAGATGAAACATAGATACTGTGCATGAAATATATTCAAATAGCTTTTTTCAAGAATCTTTGTTTTCATTTTATTTTTCAAATAGAAATCTGCAAATAGTGTTTCCTCTTTGGTAACCCTAAACAAAATCCAGAACGCCAAGTTACATCTAGAGATCACCTAATTTATAAGCCTACCTAAGTGTAACTTCAGAAGGGCTTAGTTAAAAATGTTTTAGTGAACAAATGGCATCCCGAAGTTCAAGCAACCTAGGAGATAGCTCGGGGATAAACTAGTGTTGTGTTGTTCATTATTGATTTGTTTGTGATTTACCAAACCAAGCTACTGGACACAAAAAAATGCTGCCAAGGAGTGATTTACTCGGTAGTATTTCCTAGCTGATTTACTCACTCTTGTTTTCAGTGCTTTAAGTGAAAAAAGTAAGTGCTGATATAATCCTTAATGTAGAACAAATATAGGTAAGAAGCATAGGTAACATTTCATAAAGGTATTTCTGTCGATCTATAGATCAATAGTTTTATTGTGTAGAAAAGAATAAGGAAAAAAAGAACATAAGTAGTTCTGAATCAAATCTACATTAGCAAAAATTCTAACTGTTATAAAGCCACTTTAATCAACTTCAGGCTTAATAGTGGCAACAATGAAATTAAAGAAAAAAAAATAAAAGATGAAACATTAAATGAAAGTTCTTTGAAAACATAAAGAAGCGTTAATTCTGTCTTAAGATGGCAATAAGCTCGTTATAGTTTCCTTTGGGAAAATACTTTTTTAGTTTTTTTTAAGTATAAGGCTTGGCCTCAATACACCCATACCACTTTAGCCACAATGTTTAACCTGTTTTACCAGCATGCTTCCCACACACCTCACAGACTCTGCTTAAAACACTCTATAAAGAATTGGGCTTTTAAAAATTAGTATAGTAATCATAATACTACATATTTAAAATAAAAAGGTGTAACGCATACTATTAGATAAAAACAATGCAAAAATCCATCAAGCTATCCATTTATCCATCCATCTTCTCCCACTTAATTGGTCAGGGAGTAGTGGGGCTGGTGCCTGTTTCCAGCAGTCTTAGGGTGAAAGGTGGGATACATGTGGATTTGTCACCAGTCAATGCAAAAATTCAGCAAGCGTTTTGCACCAAAGCAATAGTTTTCTTTTGATGCAATGTCTTTTATCAATAAGAGGCTACAACAAAAAAACTGTGGAGAGGCCAGGGAATGGGGTGGAATCACTGGCAAAAGTCTCAATATGTGCCCTAAGCTTAAAAAAATTCTGGTACATCGAATGTTGTTGGAAGTGGTCACGTATGCAGTACCTGTTGAGAATTTGTTTTGGGTTTTACCAGGATTTGCTTAGGCCTTATTCTTATTTGGGATATCATAATTTAATATAAGTGGCTATTTTAGTTGCTGTTATATTTCATAAATCGAGTTAGCATTTGATAGTTAGTATCTAGCTCACAACCTTTAACAGAATGGACTCTATATCCCATGATGCTTAGAACTAGCAGAAGAAGAGCTAGTGGTTAGGGAAGAAAATAAAAGAGGGATTTTGTTTCTGAGAAAAGAGCTATGTTAGCTGAATTCCGACACTCTGTCGTATGTCATTATGTACAATTCATTTACTCTTTTTTATTCCCTAAAGTTCATCTAAATCATCCGCCCGACTCCTTTTCGTCTCTGAATTAGTCAAATATACAACAGTACCCACCTTGAGCAGGCAACCCACTCAAAGCACTGCTTTGTACTTTAAACCAGGCTGTGATTCGTTATGGGCAGTGACTATGTCAAGAATCACCAACACAATTCACTGCTGCTTATGAATTATTTGTGTTGTTAATTCACTTACATGCTTATTGTAAAAATTAGGCCGTAATTCAATCGCATTGTGACTAAATCTGTGAACAGAAACAAATCACTCCATAATTCGTGCAAATACTATTTCAATGAACTGAGATAAAATGGATGTGATTTGAAGTAGATAAAACATGTAATCATTTTGAAATTAGAAATTAATAATTTTACAAGTAATGGGTCTGTTTTTTTCTAAAAGTCATAAGAGTTGCATTTTTACTTTTTTCATCTTAGCTGATTGACTGCTGGTTTCCAGAACTTCCAAAAAATTAAGGTAAGAGCATGAAAAATCACTCTGGTCTTTATTAACTATTTCCATTGCAAAGCAACATAAAAGGCAGCTAAAATATTATGATGGGCACATGTTACCAAATCCATGCTCAGTCCTTAAGGGGTCAGACAATGCAGTTAAAGCTCTATGTGTAACATACTAAATGTGACAGGAACCATGCTTGTTGTCTGTTTTATTTGTAAAGAAGTTTATGTGCATGAACTAAATTATTTAATGAAAAAATATTTGGAATAAATCATTTAAAAAAAACTGATTCTAGCATTTGAGTTCACTCAAAGGAATTGTTGTTGCCATTATTAGGATTAACCTGTAGTGAAGTTTAAGACAGCGTTAGTATATAAAACAATATGGACATCTCACAAAGCCCTTTTATATTCATCATACCAAAATGGAAAGATTATGGCACAACTACAACTGTACCTGGACATGACTATTAGCCCAAATGGATTCCAAAACGACTGACCTGGGGATAGTAAAAACAAATCGATGTCAGAGTTTCATTTTTAACACTAAATTTGTATCATAACAACTTGAGAAAATGAATTATTGGTATATTTAAGGAAGAAACCCCTTTGTATTCAGATCTGTATAACTTCATTTTAACTTCCCAAAAAGAAAGATATGTATCCCGCACCTTAACTCTATTCAACTACAAATGGAAAAATCAAAAAACCATTACCTTTTTTGTACAATCCAGCATAATGTCTGTAAAAAGCCCCTGTTTGTGGGACCTGAAATCCCAGCTAGAGACTTAGTTTTAGGATGTAATGTGAATTAAGTTGAATGACACACCTCTCTCTCCATTTTATTCTCTTTTCCAGCAGTAATGTGTGCCACACATATATAGGTGGATGGGAAGAAGCCTTCTCCAACAGCATAATGAGCTGATTAAACTTTTGCCTTTAGTAGAGTGACTGACACAAGCTCTACGGGGTATTTCTCATCATGATAAACAACCCTGTAAAAGCAGGAAAAGCTTGGACTAAAATGCATTTGTCATCTTCGGACCATTAGCTCTCTAAAACTTTTATTCTAAAAAAAGAAAGAATGCAGAGATTGGTTTTCTTATTTAACTTTCCTTCCTGAGCCATGTACATGTTTTAACAAGGAGTTTAGTTTTGTGAGAATTTCATTTTTAATCGCCAATGGCTGCTATGAATTTCTATCCTCACGTACCCTTAACAATGAAAATAAAAACTGTGGTTGAGATGTAATTTCCCTGAGGTTTAAATGTAACACAACGATTGACAAGACTCTCTTATTTAATTTACAGATTGTCAGAATCATTTTTAGAATGACAACATTCATCTATTATAACGAAGTAGTGAGGGAAGGATGTGGTGTTGTATTCATTTCTTAGGAACCATAAAGGGGCCTTCAAATAATAGGGCTGTTAAAAAGATTTTGACTCCTTTCAGATTTCTTTGAGTCCTTTAAGTTAGTTGTTTTTGTGATATTTACGAGTTCATTGTTGAACAAATTGTTATATTTGACTAAACTGTCAACTGTCACAAAATGTATCAGTCTCACTATGTTTTTTATGATCTGACAGCAGCCCTCTCTGGACAAGCAGATTGAAATGTAATGTAGTTATTTGCAAAGACAAGGCCACATTCACCCCTTTAGAGTAAAACCTACATCAGAAAATCAAACTTCAGATAAGGACACTGTTGTAGACCTTTTGTGGCATAACAGCAATGGTTTTTGTTGTTGCTTTTTTGTGTTTCCTGTTTTGCTAATATGGCTCTGGGAATACATGTTCGAGAGCAAGATGATAGCCCAACACAAGCAGCCCATTATGACTTCCATCATAGGGTTCAGCTTCTATATGAAACTGTATTGAAAATTAATTAGGGACTAAAATCCTAAAAAATAGTGACGGAGACTGAAAGGAACTGTAGGTGAGAAAGGAAGCGGGAATACAAACTAAGGGGAGAGAGAAAGAGATAGAGACAGGAAAGAGCACATGAAAAGAGAAGAAACAAAAAACCCCAACGCTAATAGAAAATACAGAAGATATACAGTAACTCCCGGGGCCCAACCCCAGAAGCCATAGTAGTGACCACGGCAGTGAGACCATTGACTCTGCAAGCAACTGTTCACACACAAGGCCGGCCAGTTGACACCCCATGGGTCTGAGGTCCGGACCCTGACCGCAATTGTGTATGGTGGGCCTTTTGGAATCTACAATTAATAGGTAAGACTGTGAATTTTGACAAACTTATATAATAAGATTATTGAGAAAGATTCTAACAATATAATTACTCAAGGGAGAAAAGTTTTTGAGTGCTAGAGAATGAGTAATACATCATCAATAAAGACTGATTTTATGTTCTATGTCTCTATATTTAAAACCTTTAATATGATTGGTTTGCCTGATTGCTGAAACTAGTGGTTCAATAAAGATAGCAAATATTGAGGGAGAGAGCAGGCATCTCTGCTTAGTGCCCTTCTGCAGATTAAAGGTAGAAGAGGTTTGATTTTTTGTTCTAATGCATGCTGTTGGGGAGCAGCATGAAATTTTGAGCCAATTTATGAATCGGTTACCAAAGCCGAATTTACTTAGAGCTGCAAAAAAATACTTCCAATTAGCTCTATCAAATGCTTTTTCTGCATCTAAAGATAATATGTTGGTTTTAATGTTTTTACTTTGCGTTAGATTTAATAATATGCATACATTGGTAGATGAAGCCATTTTAGTCTGAGTGGATTAAACAAGGAGCTACTTTTTCAAAAAGTTTGGCAAAAGCTTTCCAAATCATTTAAAGGTCAACATTAATCAGAGATACAGGTCAGTAGATGGGATAGACAGGATCTTTCTCTGGTTTAAGCAGGAGACTAATATTTGCAGAATTCGTATTTGGTGGACATCTGCCCTTCTCCAACATGAAAGGACAGGCCGAAAACCCAGATCTTCTGAGGGAGGCTAAGTCATGGTGGTGGACATTTTAGAACTGAACTGCAGCAAAACAGACAGTTTGCACCATCTTTGAGTTTCAGGAACCCCAGATGCTTGGAGAGATGAACAGAGTGAAAGAGGAGAGCTTCCCTTTGGACAAAGAAACCCCGTTTGCTGTGAGCCTGCCATGCTAAAGCTGCTGGAGAAAACTCAAACTTTCAAAGCAGACTTGGAAAGAGGTACAAGGTCTGGCACGTCAGAGAGTTTCTAGCTAAAAACAATATGGTTTTGATGATTTTGATCATTTCATGTGTTTACTGTTGAGTAAAGACAGAGGTAATGATGCGACCGCATTGTATGCCATGCTACAGTAATAATGTTTCAGCTATTGTAAAGTAAGAGCAAACTTTATTTCACTAAGGGTTTAAACACTGATATAACACTGATATAACGTCAACGTTTTACGTGTTCTGCCTGTCATGATCCGTGGTTTTTTGTGTTATTTATGAGCTTCCTGTTGTCTTTGTGCTCTCCGTGTTGTCCTGTCCTCCCTTGATTACCTCAGGTGTGTCTCGTTTCCCTGATTTCCTCCCTATGTATTTAAACCCTCCTGTGTCTTCTGTTCTTCGTGGGATCCTCGTCTGTGATCGTCTGGTATTGTCAGAGTTTTGTTCTGTGCTCGCTGCCTCGCTTATGTCCAGTTGCTACCGGTGTTAACCCTGGATTCAGTTAAGCCGTGCTGCCTGGTCTGAGGACTACTTTCAGTTGCTGTATTTTGGACATTTTCATTATTAAAATCCTCATTACTCACCACTTCCTGGTTCCAGCCTCTGCCTCACCACCACCAAAACAACCGTTTCATGACACTGCCATTTGCTCATCATATTTTAATTGTTAAATTGTGACCAAAAATCAGTTAATGGAATCCTCATTTCTGCTAAATGCTATCTCACATAAAGAATGTTTTTCTTCTTCTTTGTAGATAGTAGCTTATAGTTTTAATTGAGTTTCACTAGTTTTTAGTCCAGAGTTTTAAACTGAAATACGTTTGACTTGGAGCTCAATGATTTTTGTTAATAAACTCTTGTATTTTGAACCAAAGTTGTGGTAAACTTATTCAATATATGTGTAGAATTATTTGTTTGACCATGATTTGAGCTTGATTCACACCTTCAGTTATTATTCTAACACACTGGTAGCACGTGTGTTCATAAACAATATATGACAGTCCTTATAGTATTTGAGCAAATAACATATTTACCATCCCTGCCAGGGTGGATAATAAATATATTAAAGTATCACAACAAGTAGAAGTCCAAAGCCTGACAAACAGCTTTTTTTTTAACCATTTCCAGAATGAGTCCCTCGATTCTGTGAAAATTATGTATTAAAATTCCACGGATCTGAAAGAAAAAAATAAATGAATACAATAAAATAAAAAAATTCCACAGACCTGGCCAAAATCAGGCCTTGGATTGGTTTGGGAAATTGAAGTTTCAAAACTTGAACTTTCAAAAATTTGCTACAGCAGTACATGATTTAAATACATGAGAAAGTAATTTTTTTTTACATATGGCCTTACTGACGTTTTGTATTTACCTAGGTTAGCCTTGTCTGATAGTAAAGAGTTGTTTGATCATCTTGCAAATTTAGGTGTGACAAGAAAGCAAACATATAAGGGGCAGAGTCTTTTTTCAAGGGCTTTATATTGCTAAGAATCCGATTTCTAGCAACTGTGCTATAAATTGAAAACATTAATGTCAAAAACAACAGAAGGAACTCCCAGAGGACCTTTGGGTTTCGAAGGAAAGAGCAGGACAAAAATGCAGCACTACAAGCAGCCCACAGCTGGAGATAATATTGTGAGTAATTACTCCCACCCCTACTGGGCAGAGGACCTCATCGTTGTTGTCTGTTTCCTTGTCATATCTGGGCCAGCCACACATTTCATTTCAGGCAGCTTTGGCTCTGTCAAGCATCAGCATGGAACGGGGGGAAGGGAGGGCTAGGGAGGCATTAAAGGACCCTGGAGACGAGCAGGATGAGGTGATAAGGAACATCAGAGGGAATCCGCCTCATTTAATGCTACACACAACTGATAGTCGGGTTTCTCATCTGTATAAACAAGAGGCGTGCAGTGCTTTGTTGGTGCAAAAAAAAAGAGTGTATTTGAGTTGGTTTATTCGTTCTTATCCACTTCAGTGCAAATTATCTCCTGTGTTCAAGTCATAGGGCATACATAAAATGGCCTTAATAGGTATTATTATACTCTGCACAAAATAGGCTGTGTTTATAGCTGCTGTTAGCAAATATTGGGTGAAATTGCTCAATATATTTATCCATTATTTCTGGTGATTTAGCTTTATGTGAATTAAATGCAGTCTAGCCAATCAGTGAGGCAATCATAAGCCCTCAGAGGCTATAATTTACATTTTTGTAAGTATTTCAAGAGAGATGATAGCAATGTGGATTAGTTTGATTTTCTAAAACTACTGACATCACCATATTAAACAAATTAAGAATAAGTGTGATTCAGTATTTTCATATTACATCTGCCCCTCTATCAAATAAAACCTCCTCATTTACATTTACTTTAAGCCAGTTATATGTGAGACATTCACGGGTAGTTTGAGGCGAGTAGAAAAACAGTTTGAGGTATTGATTTGAGACCCAAATGTCCAGGATCTCAATTTGATTTATTATATGTGAGCATCTGTTAAGTTCATGCAGACCCCAACTCAAAAATTACAGTTTTAGAACAATCTGCTACAAATAATGTTGCCAGATACCACAGCACATTGTCAGTAATCTGTTCTATTTCAAACGTTTAAAGGTCAGGCTTGTTGGAAAGTAATTTCACCCTTCTGTATACACATCTCATTTTTTCATCATCATGACTATAGCTGAGAGTTTAAATTTAAACAGACCAGTAAAGTAAGAGCTATGTTTTATGGCTTAATTCTTTCTCTACCACCTCAAACCCCAGCAACACCAGCACTTCTGCAGAAGGGGCAACACAAGGTCAATAGGTTGCCCTGTTCTCTCATTTCTACCATGACTTGCAAACAAGATCCACATAATATTTGAACTCTTCTATCCTAAAAAAATACCAACCCCTAACCTGGAAAGAGTATGGATGACAAACAGATATCAGACTTAGAGATGCTAAAGCTTATCCTAGATGCTTGAAAAATAGCTGAAAACTACTCCACTGTAGAAATTAATTTTCTATCACGGTTTTAAGATTGACATTGGTTTATACGCTATATAACACATGAAAATATATGAAATAGAAAATAATTTAGTTATATTATATAAATCACATTAATATAATAAATAAAACATCAAATATTAAAACCCACAAGTATAATGGTGGATTTATTGCAAAAATATTAGGTATGCTGCTAGTACAGGACTAAAAGCGTGAAAGGTGTGTCATGATGCGGTTGTTTGGTGGGTGGTGAGGCAGAGGCAGAACCAGGTTGTAGTGGAAAACAAGAGGTTTATTTA
>JAUZNJ010028009.1:0-41837 GCA_034780135.1 Jordanella pulchra
GAGAGAGAGAGAAAGAACAGAAAAAAAAAATTGAAATTTAAGGTATCTTATATACAGTAAGGTGATCTTATGAACATTGACATATGATTTGTTTCTGTGCAAATACAGTAAAGTGGTTTTGATTGTTATTATATGCTATTATAGTGCAAACATAATATTATGACAAAGTGTAAACAGTGTGGTTGAAGGTTCGATAAATAAAAAGATAAATAAATACAGGCTCTTGTTGTACAGGGTTTTTGCATGGTCGTATTAAACAAGGTTTTCTTATTAAGTGTTAAAGACTATCTTCATATTATATAAATTAGAAAGTAAATTTCCCACCAGAAAATAATAAAAACCCTCGGATCTGTGTCTTCGTCTGTCTAGATATACAGGACTCCAGTTTTAAGGTGGATTCCAGCTGCAAGGCCAGGAAAGAGCGTACAGCCTTCACCAAGGAGCAGCTCAGGGAGCTGGAGGCAGAGTTCACCCATCACAACTACCTGACAAGACTCCGTCGCTATGAGATTGCCGTCAATTTAGACCTCACAGAGAGACAGGTACCTGCTTTTTATTGTGGAAGAGTATATATATTTTAAACTTAACAACATTGAGGACTTTTAATAAATGTGATAGTAAATAGTAAATCTGATAGTAGTACTAGTTGAAATATCAACTGATAAACAATTAATCTCGTTAGAAATGAAAGATCTCAAAAATCCAGCACTGAATTAGCATATTCAAGAGACAAGAAAGAAAAAAAAACAGATCAAACAAAAACAGCCATGTTTTACTTTTCTCAGATAGTATTAGATAGTCTGAACATGATTTAGAGCACATTTTGAGAAAGATCGTATTCTTTGCTTTCAAACTGGGGATACAGATCCATGATTGGTCACAGTAAAAACCATCAGGCCACTTACTGGCTCATCTACAACATGTATGAGCACACATGGTTCGAGTCCATTGACGAAATATAATAAACTATCATTGAACAACTTGAAAATGTTTTCAAACTATGATTAAAAATATGTCTCTGAGACGTTAAGGAAATATTAATAATGATTTCAACTATGTAAAACTCTCACTTGAATAATAATAATAGTATACATATATATATATATATATATATATATATATATAAATACATATAATCATCATAAATACCCCCATATGTAAGGCACCAATCTTATAATTTTCTGTTTATAAATGAAAAAAATATGCATAAAAATATATAAAAAATATTTAAAGTTATTTGTGTCTGCCCTTCACACCAAATGAACCTTAAGGTTCCTCCTATAGTATTGTTAAAAAAAAAAAATTAGACAATCCAATTTAACCGATTCATCACACAGTTATTCTGCTTGCTCATCCACTTGAGTTCTGCTTTTAATCTCTTATACAACACGCTCAAATGTTCAGCCCTTGGTCTTGCTGCCATCCTGATACACAAGCGCCACTGCATCTGAATTACAATGAGCATTTTTTCCACAGTGCTTTTCAGCCTGTGGTTCGGCCAGAATGACATACAGCTGTAATTGTTGGGAGGCGGCTCAAGGCTCGCTGAAATCGGGCAGAAACATGTGTCGATGCTGCTTGATGAAACCCCGGTCTGCCTGTCAGTGCCAGCGCTCGTCCTAATGAGGCCGCCGCACAGTGACCACACACACGCTGTCGTCTGCTGCTTGATATAAATCCCAGACTCCCCAAAGGACACACACACTAACATCGTGCTTACACAGTCCTCAACTACACACAGCCTTCCAGTGATATTTTGAGGGAATTTGCAGTAATAGGTTGGAAAGAGCAGAAACAATGGAGCAGGCAACAGTAGGTGGGGACAGATTTATCTGGACATGGAGTCCCAGAGGAAGATGCTCGGAGGTTAGCCAAAGCATTCATTTGACCTGCATAAAGGTTGGGGAGAAATTAGACAGTTTAGAGAGGCAACTTCACTTTTTCATTGAGAAATTTGTATTCCCTTGGTGACATGCAGACAGTTTCCAGATTAATTAACTTGGCATTAGTGATTTTTTTTTCTTTCTCAAGATTTTAATTGTAGATTGCTTTTTTTTTTAAATTGGACCTACAAATAACGTCAAAATACCATCTTTTTACACTTTCTGGATCACATAAAGATTTTAATTGTTGTCAAATAAGGAAAAACATGTAACCTTTTGAAGAGGATATGTCTACCCTACATTAACCTAAATGTTAAGAGACTTAGGTTGCTAGCGGGTTTGACTTTAGCATTATGGCTGCAGCTAAATATGTTTAACCAGGATACAAACTAAAAAGAAACTTTGAACCATAGGTCTAGTGATAGTTCTCAAACTATTGATCCTTCACTTGGAAGATCATGATTTTAATTTCAATCAGCATCTTCAGCTACATTTATTTATTTACAGTTATTCAACTTAAGTAGCAATTGGAATATGTTTTATTGGCTAATATTTATAACTCCGGAAATAATTTTTATTTGGTATTTAACTCCCAATAATAAACCACTGAGCCACAACCTTGATCCTGCTATCACTTGTTGAATTTAACTCCTTTATAGAACACCATGACCTAAATCAATTTTTACTGTTTGTTTAAATTCAGTTTAAGAAAATCTTATATAACTGATCAAATAAGAGAGCAGCACAATGCAAGAAAGACTCACATCCTGCATCGGAAACTCTTTAGTATATCTGATACTCTGCAATCTGAGAGTTTTTGAGCCAAAACCAGGAGTGTTCTCTTGGCAGGTTATGCTGTGCAAAACTGTGATTTTTATCCCTCGCTCTTAGAGTTGTGGGGGATTACTTGTCAACTCTTTTCTTTTCCTGCGTCATAAATTTAATCATAAATTTACAAAATTGTGCCATAAGTACAATATCTGGTGTAGAACTGTATGCACTTAAGGAAAGTACTATGTCCCTAAAGCCTTATTAAAGATAGCAGTTAATTAGTTATTTTTATAATTATTAGCCATTTTTTCCGTCTAGCATTTTGTAAAAACTTAAAACCCAAAGAATATCAAAGTTAATGTTATTTTGAATTACATCAGAATTGAATTAATCATATGCAAATTAAACATGTATATGTAGGAGACCAAAGGTAGTGTTCTAAAAACTTGGATAATCACTATTTATCAGTGGTTTATCTATTAAACCCTAATTAGAGAGAGTCCTTACAGAACAAAGAAATTAAAAAAAAACGTTACCATCGAATGGGTCTAATATTCCTTAATTTTCTCCCTGTATTTTTAATTTGTACATAATCCTGTATTTCCTACACCTAGGTGAAAGTTTGGTTTCAGAACAGGCGGATGAAGTGGAAGAGAGTGAAGGGAGGACAATCGGCTTCGCCCAACGACCTGGAAAATGATGACATTGACTCGGCTGCTTCACCCAGCTCCGAATGATGGAGGCCAGCACTGTAGGAAATTACAAAAAAAGGAAGCAACTTGATCAGCTGGACGTGGACACAATATTTGTTTAACTGTGTGGAAAGATGGCTGAAGGACATTAATTTTTCAGACTTCTTGTTTCAATTATCCCCTTGGAAAAGAAAAAAAGACTGAGAAAAACTTTTACTGTTTTCTGATGTACGTAGTTGATGTAATCAGCCCTTTTTTGACATTTTACTGATAAACACACAGACTGACAGCCGCTCTTCTTTGTTCTGACTGTTTAAATATGAATGAAACTTGAGCCCAGTGTGGGTCGGTGACAGACAGAAGCTTTTGGTGTCTTGATGTCATATCAACTGTGTGTTTGGAAACATACCATCTCCTTCCAGTATTGTTAGCACAGCCTTTGATGTTTGACTATAACCACCTGGAAAAACTCTGTGTACTTGTGTTGCCAAGTCCTAAGTGCCTCCAAGTCAGGCGTTCTTTAAATAATTTGTCAGTTTCTTCTTTTGCGTATGATTTTTTTTCTCCCCAAGTCTTTTTATTGCTCCTTTTATACAATTTGAATGCTATTGATAAAAGACAGATGTTGACTTTTTCTACAAAAGGAATAAATCTTTTGCAAACCGGGTAACATAATCTGATTTCTTCCATCTGTAACTGCTCTGAGTTATGTCTGAGTGCTTGGTATAGAGTTTGTTTTTGGCTGAACAATTTATTTGACACAGTTTGGTGAAAAACATAAGAGCATCGATCATTAAATGTTATGAAGAGGAGCAAGGTAAAGGAAATTAGCCCAAAACATTAGTGAGACTCCGTTAAAATACAGTCCTTTTAAAATTTCTGCACCCCACTACAACCTCTGTGTAATTTATCACTTTATAAGAATGTACCTGAATATTATGTGGTAGAACTTTGCACGATGAAACAAAAATAAGTAAGGCATAATCTTTAAAATAGTTTATCAGGCATTTGTATTTAATCTCATTCCTCCACTTTATAGAATTCAATTTTTAAACTATTTTCTCTGTGAAAAAGTCAAAGCTTAACTTTTAGGTTTTGATTGGTGCATTCTGACATTTGATTAATTATCATAATTATCATTAAACCAATCACACCTAGAAACTGCTTCATATTTATACACTGTTGTCCAGATTAAGTTCCTTAGCCAGAGGTACCCTAAAACAGTAGTTATTAAAATAAGGTCCATGATCCCCTGGGATGCCAACAAGGAGGAGTAAGGGGTGCCTCAAAGCTAAAAAAAAAAAAAAATAAAATAGAGAAAGATGCATTTCCCGCGAAAATGCAGTGTGAATGGTGTACGCTAAACTGTAAGCTGTAGGCTGAAAATGGCAGAAACAATCAGAAGTTGAAAGCAGAACCTGCTAAATAGTATGAAATAGAAGAAAACAAAAAAGTTTAAATTCTTTCCTGAAAAATAGAAACAGCAAGCTGAAGCCTACAGGAGAAACATGGCGGACATGTTATGAATTAGCTGCAGACAGAAAAGCTTTATGTTTGTCCAGAAAGAGAGCAGAATGAGCCAGAGATCTCTGCAGTTCATCCAGAGTGATCATGGTGTTGTGATACTTTATATTTATTATGATCACTTCCTGCCCACCCAGGGGACGCTATTATAATGTAGTGATACTTTAATATATTTATTATCAACCCCAGTAGTGTTGGTAAATATGTTATTTACTCAAATATTACTCGGACTGTCACATACTGTTTAACAGATAATTCTTTACATATAGAGAATAAAATCACCACAACCTTTGTTCAAAATATTAGAGTTTATTAACAAAACTCATTCATCTCCAAGTCAAACATTTTTCGGTTTAACACTCTTGACTACAAACTCAAAAACTCAACTAAAACTAAGCTACTATGTACAAAGAACAAGAAAACATGGTTGAAAACCATAATCAATAAAATTATTTCACAGTTTAGCATTGATTTTATGTGGGAGAACCAAAGTTTATTCTGTAAGAATTTAGAATGTGATCATATTAGCTTTTGACTAATTTAGAGCAATTGGAAAGTTTTCAAAGCAATTCAATGCAAACCCATGGTGAATAAAAAATTCAGCCAAATAATGTTTTATTAAACGGTTTGCTTAATCAGACATCAAAAACCTTTAGTTTGATTCTTCATCTTCTTTGAATGAGTCAGCAGGAATTAGGATTCATTAAATGACTTTGGGTCATAATTTGTTAATCAAAATTTAATTAGCAAATGACAGAACACATAAAACATTGACGTTATACCGTATCAGTGTTTAAACCCTTAGTGAAATAAAGTTTGTTTTAACTTTATAACAGCTCAAAACATGTCACTGTAACATAGTTCACCATGCAGTCCATCTTGTTAGCTTCGTCTTTACTCAACAGTAGACACAATAAATCAAAATCATCAAAAACCTTTTATTTTAGTTAGAATCTTCTTAAAATTCTCCAGGTGTAAACTAATTTAGGAAGGCCTAACGGCAGGGGGGGGGGGAGCTCCTTTTGTCCAATGTTCCCGACGTCAAGAGAAACTCTCTTCCTCAAGTCTGTTCACTCTCCAACCACCAGGATTCCTGGAACTTAAAAGAGACGTTGCAAACCGCCTGTTTGGCAGGAGTTAAATTCTAAAATGTCACCCATCATGACATAGCTGCAGGTCTGTGAGATGGAGGTCTGTGTTGGTCCCTACAATGTGATTCTCTCACGGAAGAGCATCACCAAAGACGCAGGACCTTGTGGTTCTTGGCCTTTTGTGCCTTAGATTTACATCAACACAATTGTTTCATGTTAGCTAGGTAGGGCATGAATCCTCTGTTAAAGTATCAGAATATGATTAAGTAAATGCCAAAACTGTATTTTTATAGTTTTTTCAGTTAGGAAAACTTCTTATAAAACCATCTCTAAACAACCAACTACATTACTTGGTAAATCAGCTTTCCTCAATGTCACCAACACGGTCCGGGAAATTTTCATGACCCATATGCAGAAAACCAGTGTGAAACAGGAAACAATTCAAATTGTTTATTTAAATTACCATTTTTCTGAAGTGTGTAGGGTATGAGGCAAGATCACGATCAAAATAAATTTGTAAACTAAAGGACACTTGTGTGCATACTAGTCGGAAGTCATGCATAACAAATATTTGTAAACTCATACATACTACCTGAAGGCCATCATTGACACCCTCAAGAGGGTTTCACACAAAGTTATTTCTGAACAAATGGGCTGTTCCCAGAGTGCTGTATCAAGGCACCTCAGTGGGAAGGAGCAAGTGTGGCAGAAAACGTTGCACAACGAGAGGAGGTCACCGGATCCCAAGGAAGATTGTGGAGAAGGGCCGATTCCAGACCTTGGGGGACCTGCGGAAGCAGTGGAACGAGTCTGGTGTAGAAACATCCAGAGCCACCGTGCACAGGCGTGTGCAGGAAACTGGCTACAGGTGCCGCATTCCCCAGGTCAAGCCCCTATAGAACCAGAAACAATGGCACAGATGCCCGACCCGGGCAGCTGAGAGGCAGCACTGGACTGGTGCTCAGTGGTCCAAAGTACTTTTCAGATGAAAGCAAATTTTGCATGTCATTTGGAAATCAAGACTGAGGAGAAAGAAATATCAAAATGCTAGAAGTCCAGTGTCAAGTACCCACAGTCAGTGATTGTCTGGGGTGCCATGTCAGCTGCTGGTGTTGGTCCACTGGGTTTTATTAAGGGCAGGGTCAATGCAGCTAACTATCAGGAGATTTTGGATCACTTCGTTCTTCCATCTGCTGAAAAGCTTTATGGAGATGATTTCATTTTTCAGCATGACCTGGCAGCTGCTTACAGTGCCAACACTACTGGGTTTACTGCCCATGGTATCACTGTGCTCAACTGGCCTGCCAACTCTCCTGACCTGAACCCCATAGAGAATCTGTGGGATATTGTGAAGAGAAAGTTGAGACACAAGAGCCAACACTTTGGATGACCTAAAGGCTGCTATCAAAGCATCCTGAGCCTCCAGAACACCTCAGCAGTGCCACAGGCTGATTGCCTCCATGCCACAATGAAGCAGTAATTTCTGCAAAAGGATTCCCAACCAAGTATTGAGTGCATAATTGTGCATAATCATTTGAAGGTTGACTTGTAAAAACACTCATTGGTTAGATGAAAAAAATGCTAATTTTGAAAGATAGGAATTGGGGGTTTTTATGAGCTGTATGCCTAAAATCATCCGTATCAAGACAATAAAAGACCTTAAATATTTCGGTTATTTTCCAATGAATCTAAAATATGAATGTTCAATTTGTATCATTACATTATGGAAACAAATGAACTTTATTATAGTATGCTAATATTTGAGAAGGACCTGTAATTTTGCATCACAGGGGGATCTCAGGTGATCCACCGGTGTGCCACCTGCCCCTGGGACACCTTGCCCTCCAGCAGACATCTTCCGGAAAAAAAGCTGGCTCACACTCAAAAACGGATACACTAGGACCCTGACAATTACTGCTCACTTAATTGGTAGCATAAACATTTTACGTTACATGCTCCTTTTTAATCAACTCGCCTGGTGCAGTATTCAATACGAGTTTTATTTACATTATAAAAATAAAAATTTTCATGAACTTTATGTCAACTAGATGAACAACTAAATTGTCAACTTTATTATTTCAAACTTCAATGGTGTTTTATACAAATTGTTGAAGTCTTTGAAAATAAAATCTAAATACAATGATGCCGACAACAGATTTAAAATGCCACACACATTTTGGGTAAACAAAAATGGCTACATTGTCCCGTGAAGTCAAGTGGTAGGAACAGTCAATGATGCAATGTTTGTAAAGTTATACGCCCTAGCCTTTCAAAAACCACATTTCCTAACATGTACAATTCAGGAAATTTAAAACCCCTTGGTAAAAATATTTGACTGAAATCCAGAATTCATGGTCATCTAGCATACGATGCTACACAAGTAAACCCACAACATTTATTCACACATGCACACACAAAAAAACCCAAAAAAAACCCATTAACTGCAACTGTAGCGCTCCATCTGGACTACAATATGTATTTTTGGGTATACAGTATCTTTGCTTTTGTCAACACAAGAAACGTATATGAATATAAGGCATACTTTAAATAAACTGAAAACAAAATCTTGTTTTTACTTTTTTGTCACACCATCCTTTTGAGAAAAAAATCCTAAAGGGAATTCAAAATCCAAAACATAATCTGATGACGGTCTGGCAGAGTAGAATATTTACTAAATACCCTTCTTGGGAGTTATTTTGCACAGGATATCAGGCCATCAAGTTTCAAAAACAGCTTCTGAAATACTATACAAATGCAAATTTTGAGCATACATTATCCTTGTCAACAGAGCACAGCACATAGCTATAGACTTTTCCTCTAGGATTTTAAAGAATTGATGCTGAACTACTTACACAGCAGGACACCGACCCTTGACAGGGTTTAGGGATCCCTGCTATAGTGCTTTAACAACCCAATTTTGGATAGGTTTCAAGTTTACACATTTTCATCCCATTTCTAAGACATGAGCCAATTAATGAGCTTTAAATTACAGTTGCATTCTTATAGCCAAGAACTAGTATTTTATAATTAAGGGGTAGTGCACACAATGGGAGATGCCATGTGTCAGCATTTTTTAATTAGTGCTGCAACAGTCTAAACTAAACTTGTAGAGCATTCATCCCCAAACTCTGTCCTTGATGGCCGCTGTCCTGCAGCTTTTAGGCGTCTCCATGGAACTTGTTCCTTGAGGACCCAGTTTGGGGATGCCCATTGTAGAGGCTTGTTTAAGAAGCAGGGATGGAACTTGAAAGGCGGGGGGAACAAAACAATTTCATTAACTAGAATTTTCTTTGCATCAGTAAGCACATCAAGAGTCAGTGTAATTACTACCTTTATTCTGTCAACACCTCAAAAATCAGTACAGCTGGATTTATTCTTTTCCCAATGAAAAAAAAAGCTTTTTCCTCAAAGTGAATCTCAGTCCAGTAATGTTTTGCATTTAATATGGGAACAACATTCACACCACTGTGCATAAAGCAGAATCAATTACTTTTACCCGATGTCAAACTCAAGCTGCCAGGTTCTCTGCTTTGGTTCTGGCAATTTTCTTGATCCTTCTTGATTCTGGTTCCTTCTATCATGCTGACATTAAGTGTGGACCTAAATGCACAGAGGCAAAGTGGGCAATGGGTCTTTAAAAAAAAAAAGAGATAAATAAAAGATAGAAACACCCAACAGAATTTACCAGAAACACAGGGATCAACAAGCTAGCAGTGACCGGGAAATGCCAGGTAGCTCACTGAAGAAAACTCGGAAGAGTGAGAACCAGAGAGCAGTTTAAATACTAGGTGAGCGCTGATTAGCTTATAGTTTGCATGTCTGATAGGAGAGAGAAGGAGGCAAAATGAAGACAGAATGGGGTGAAAAGGAATATAAACAGGGAAAATAGGAAAATTTATCTATTATTAGCAAAAAATAAAGAATACTTATAATTATTATTATAATTATTTAGATTTTCCTCCCTCAAACATTTGCTTGTTTTTCAGTTGCATTGTACAGGTTAGAGGTCACATTAAAGGTGGAAAATGTGAATATTTTTGTCTTGCTGTCATGTTTTTTACATTACATGGTGCGTTCACTCAGTCAGCCCAGTTCGGCTTTCAAACGCTTCATACGGTGACCCAGGTATCACCCCATATTATCAAACATACAGTGCATTAACTGTTTTAAAATCTGATAATTATTAGGAGGAATAATCGTATTGTAATGGTTCGCAATTTAATCCAAACATTTCCATATGACAACAAATGCATCCTCCAAAAATATTATTTTCAAGCTGCTATACAAAATAAAAAAATAAAAACAAGCTTATGGTTTGAGTGACTCGGGTTATCCTGAGCTCCCTCTATAGTTGTGCTGCTATAAACTTAGGATGCTGAAAACAGAGGGACAACATTTCCTCACTGCGTATCATCATACCTCTATTCTCCAACTCTGCATTATTTGTTAGTTCAACCACTACTATTATGTTCTCTGTTTTTTGTTCTGCTTTTGGTGGTTTATTTTTGTTTCTCCACAATCATTACAGAGTTTAATTTAAAGTTTACATAGTTTGCTTGAACATCTGTTTTTATCATATGTTTATCTTTAATTGCTTTTATTCTATTATTAGTTTCCTCTTATCTTATTTAATTAATGTACAGCACTCTGTGCACAATTGTTCTATATGATTAAGGTTTCTTATCTTGTTTGGCAGTGACAGACTGAAAGACTGTCTCACTGGTCTGGAAACAAACATGGAGAAGCAACGTGTTTGGTTCTAGACCGATCCAAACATGGAGAACCAAACATGGAGAAGCAGTATGTTTGATCAGTCCAGAACCAAACATGGAAATGCAACATTTAGTTCTGATGTTCCACTTATCTGGAACAAACTGACAAAAGTCTGTGAAAGTACTGAAAGCCTGAGTTTGTTTGAGTAAAAGTTAAAATCAATTTGTTTAGAACTTACTTTGACTGTTAAACTGTGAACTGAGGTATTATTAGTTTAACTTTAAGATCCAGCTTTTTTATTTGCTTTACTCTACCTGCTTTTATAATGTTTTTATCTTCACTTGATTTGATCTGCTTTTGTTTTCCTTCTTTTTATTGTTTAATTAATGTAAAGCAATTTGAATTGTCATTGTACTAAAATGTGCTCTACCAATAAAGTTCTGTTCAGGGTGAATATCATGGGTAGGAAGAGAAAACACAATAAATGCATTCTGTAACATGGTTCATTGTAAGCTGTTGGTAAAAATCAAGACATGTTTTAAACAAACAGCTACACCTAAAAACATGTGGTTGTTCTTCTCACAGAAGGACACTTGTTTGAGGACAACAAGGTCCATATTCTAGCCAAAGAACACGGAACCTAAAATCTGTAAAAACTGTTGAAAGGTTTGAAGCTTCACTGTAGCAAAACTATAAAAGATAGCAAAAAGCTGAGTTAAACTGTAAATGCAGAAGGTTGTGGAAATGTTTTAAAATTAAAATTATGTTTCTAGCTGAAAGTATGCAGAACAAGTTAAAGGCCAAAGAAGCAGAAGTTTTAGAAGAATTTTTTACATTTTCCATTCATTTCTATGGGAGCAAAAAAAGGAGAAAAAGTTAAATAATTTAAAAAGTTTAAAGGGTATAAAAGTAAAAAAAGATATAGCAAGAATTTCTGTAAGCATTCACACAACAAAAGAATGCAGAAAGAATTGTAATTTTTTTACTATCATAAACATTCTAATATATCTATCATATATATATCTAACGTTCTAATATATCATTTTGTATTTAAATCAGAATTTTGTGGCTCTTCTTTTCTCTAAGTATTCTAATATAAGTCTGACATTTAACCTTAAAGGTACAAAAACATTAGAGCAAGTATGCATGTGGACATTGCCATGTGTACAGCACTGACAAACAAGCTGAGGCATGGTGCTGCCACTACTCAGGTCACTCAAGGTTTGTTGGGTGTTCAGAGTAATGTGTACTGTCAGTTTTCCTCCACACATATCGCATTGTGCACAAGAGCAAGAAAGTCTGATTGCCAGTTGACCAGAAAACCCTCTGCTGCACAGCTTAAAAGAAACTGTAAGTTTTACTTATTGTAGCTCTTTTTAATGGTGCCCTTTTTCCACAAAAACTACCAACAGATGAATCCTGTACAGTTCATATCCATGTATCACTTTTGTCCAAATAGGGTTTAAATCTTCCATCTGCATCTGCCTATCTAGGAAGGATCAGGAGTTAGGATTAAGTGCCTACAACCAGCTGCCATTAGATGAGCTTGGATAGGTTGCCAATCTATCAAAAGGCAACACAAAGACACAAAGAAAAAAGAGCTGTACATGTACAGTTGTGAATGAAAGTTTACATACCCTCTCATTAAAAAAATAATAAATTAACACTAGAAATTCAAACAAGAGAATACTGAAACTAGTATTAATAAATCAAATTTTACTAAATTATAATTTTGTAAAATAAAACATTGATTTTGAATTTTTATCTAGAGAAATAATAATAACAATAAAACTGTCTGTCCCAGACAAATGAAGTTGAAAAGCAAATTTGTTTGACCATCTAATGTCAGCTGGTAAAAAGATCAAAGGGAGTCAAGCTGATGCCATCAAGTCACTTGACCCATTAGCCCACATTGTTGTATAAAATAGAATAGAAGTACTTTATTCATCCGAGCAGGGAAATTACCTCGCAGTCGCAGCATAGAGACAAGACATAGTATGAAAGGGGTTTAAATAAACCTGATTTAACTTGACTGACTGGAAAGGTATTCTCTCTTCAACAAAAGAGAGTTGAAAGTGGAGAGCAAAACGATGAGAAAACCTCCAGGTTAAAATAGCTCAATAGGAGTGGTGATCTACCGTGACCACTTAGAACTTCAGAGGACAGGATCCCCCGCAAACAACACAGAACGAGGGGGCCAGGAGTACTTTCTATGTCAATAGAAAATAGAACACAGAGTTAAGGGCCATAATAGCTCCATCAAAAACTTTTAAATGAGCAAGACAGCTAAGCAGAGAGAAACTGAATCAGCACAACAAATTAATAACATGTATAAAAATACTGCAACTATTGTCATTAAGTGTCAGGGTAAAGAGGGGCTGCTTTCAAAAGCACACTCATTTTGTGAAGGTTAGTCATATAAAATCTCAATAAGACCCAAACTTTGTTTGAGTTAATCTAAATAAATGTGGAAGAGCTCAAGCTGTCTGAAAAATTTTGTGATGCTCTATAAGTGCTCTATAATGTTTTTGCTTTTTTAAAGGTATTATGTGTTTATCTTCCTTTTCATGTCTGTTAATATTATTATTAGCATGCTATATCTAAAAAAAATGAAAGAATTGTACTATTATAATAGAAGTGTTGATTATTTTCCAATGAATTATATTGTCTTTAATAGGGATATCTTTCAAATATTAAAAGTGTACAGTTAATATTTCAGCAGCAATATTTTTTTTTCATACTGAAATATCATATTGATTAACAAAGTTTGCCCCTTTGAGGATTTTTAATGAGTTCAGTGTATTACGAGGAATTTTCCTTTAGATTTGATTAGATAACTGCTCCACGTCTTCTCCTCTAAATCCAAAATCAAATCCTCACTTTCAGTTTTGACAATCATCAGTTTCGCATGTGGCAAAAGGAATTACCACAAAAAAAAGCCTATTTCTGATTTTCCAAGTAACTGAATGAGAGTAATAGAGATGATTCAGAGTAACCTTAAAGAAACTAAAATTATGTTCTAATCCAATAATGACAAGAATGCCAAATGGTATATTTTTGAGGCATTTGAGGTATTAATCCCGTTGAGGTAATAGAAATGGAAATGTGTTTTAGTGGAAACAGCGTAATGCAGCTGGTCTTGTAACCGCATTATAAATCCGTCCACAAATGTGGGATAATTTTTACTTTATGCCACAGGAGCATCCCTGCTTGCTTGAATTAAATATTTGGCTGAATTTTCTGGAAGCCTGTTGTAGGAATATTGCTGTTGAGTGCTGAGGGTGAAGTCAGTGCCTGCTTGGAACACTGACGAATGTTTTCTTATTGCTCTTTGCCCACAGAGACGGTTGTGTTCAAAGGAGAGGAGTTATTTCAAGAATGTTTCCTGTCACTGAATCTGCTTTTATAATCAAGGCTTGTGGAGAAGGTCTTTAGCCTTACTTTGGATGCGACTGTCGAATGGATAAACAAGTGGAATGACATATTTCGGGCGTGTTGGCTCGTGGCTGTGGAAAGGATTTAAAGTCACAAACCTTTAAAAATAAAAGGTAATGTTAATATAAAGAAAGAGACTTCAATGCTACTTTAAGAAACCCCTTCACACCTTTACTGTGATATTGATCCTAATCAGTTAAACAGAAAAATAAGCAGTTCTATTTGGGGAAAAATACAATAAATAGAAAGATTTAATTGGTGGGTTGCTGAAGTGTGCACATATTTTAATTGATGATTGTTAAAGACCTATTTGGTTAAATTTGATCCTTTAATCATTGCAATGTGTTATACTTCTCCAAGTCTATCAGATTGTAATGAACATCTGTTATGTACAGCGCTCCTCAGGTAAAGCCAGATGTTCTCGGTAATATTTAAAACTGGAGTTGCGATGAACCATTACAAAACTTTATACTTCCTGATCTGCTAAACTCATATTTATGCTGGAAAATAAAATTCCTGTGCATCATCAGCTTTTAGAAACTCCCCAAATGTACTGGGTAAAAGGTGTCTGGGATTTACAGCAAGTCATGACTTCATTTAGTTTAACAAAACCTTCCCTAAAAAAAGAACAATTGAATCGTAGAGCAGTGGCACCACCAGGAATCTTTTTCGTCTGCTCTTGGGAACCTTTTCATCTTATTTGGGGGCTGTGCTAGGTGATAACACGTTGAACATTCACTACGATCGTCAAATGTGCCAAATAAATGGAGAACTATCCATTTGGAACCAAACTTGTACTGCAACATCAAAACTCGATGACAGATAATGGAGGGCAATTTATTGCAGTCAGTGTCCCTGAGGCTCTTAATAGGATAATGTACCTGTTGTGGTGGTGGAGAGCAAAGGTATAACTGTTTAACTTTAGCTAAAAGTTCAAAATTCGGAAAGTTGTATTTTATATCAGGTTCATCATATGCTTCATAATTAATGGTAGGCGAATAAAATTGAGCCAAGAGATTTTTAGAAAAGTATTTTTGTGGCATTTTGACAATATGTTAACTTTTGTCTTTTAGCTACTATTTACATCATAGTCTAAATAGGTTTGTATTAGAGGTCAGTATTAAGAACAGTTTTAAGGCAGAAAGTAATCCGTATATAGTTTAAAGGAGAACACTTGACCTCACATTGAACAGGTTGAGTTAACATACAAACATTTGGATGCTACGCATGTTAGCATGTTAGAAGAAATCAGAGGTACCCAAAACATTCACTTAAGTAAGAGTAGCACTAGTTCAGCTTTTTTTCACTCAAGTAAAAGTAAAAAGTAGTCCTCCAAGAAATTACTCAAGTAAAAGTAAAAAAAAGTATTTGGTAAAAAGGCTGTTTGAGTATTGAGTAATTTTTGGATACTAAAATCCAATTTAATGTTGTACTGATGTAGAAATGATGCAGACAGACATACTTTATGTGCAAGATCTGGTATTTTAAAGACTCAAATACAGATAATAGTCATGAAAATAAAAGAACAAATTCATGCATTTTTTTCACATGTACCTTAAAAAGCCAATCCTTACAGTGAGAACTGTGCAAATGTTAGGATAGGGTGAAGGACTTCCACTGATAATATCTACTTTTTACTGCATGTTTTCATGATCTTGGAATAGTTCAAATTACTCACAGACGACAGGGTAATGAGATATTTTACTCAAGTAGCAATAATTTAAAAAATATTACTCAAATAAAATTAAAAAGTAAAACTCTTAAACATTTTTTTAAATGTTACTCCATGTTACTACCCACCTCTCAGAGCAACGCTGTTCTTGTTTAATCAGAGCCCATAACACCATAAAAAAGCTTTATCAACTGTGTAATTTCCAGAAATAATTTTATAATTATTTTTTAAAAAGTATTTTGAAGGAGGACACTCCTAAGTAACATGTAATGTGATTAGCTTGACACACAAAGAAGTGTGCTTTTATGCGAAGGGTGATTAAAGAGATAAAGCTGCAACCTGCAACTCTGAACACTGAACTTTAGAAAATAGATAAGATGTACCTTATTTAAAACCAGAGACAAGTGGACTTCATCTGTTCTAGAACATAAAAATTAATATCTGTAGTTTAGTCTGTTAATAAAATTCGAATTTTGGTGAATAAAAAAAAGTCCAAATGTAGCTACTTTTGTAAATAATGCAGCTATAAACTAAACAAAATTTATTTTCACAACTAGAAAATTGTAAGTTTTAATGCTTCATGTTTTATCTTAGTGTTTTTTTTATTATTTTCATGAATTCTAGAGGATATTTATTGTATTAAAGGTTGACAAAGTGAGTGATCATGGTCTATTTTTTTTTTTTTTCATTTTCAAATCCTGGCTTTAAACTAGGGATGTTCTCACTGTTTTGATCTGCTCTATAAATAACATAAGAAATAGCTGTTAAAACATTATTGACATTGTAGGAAAACAAGTTTAACATAGATTGAATTCTATGTTCATGTATTAGAAGTAAAAAGAGAAGCCTTTATCGTAGCCATCATGGGTGTTTTGGCGTAATCATATCACTGCTGAATTAAATCTAATCCATGAATCTGACCACCCCAGTGCCTTTTAAAGAAACCTCCACAGCCAAAGAACAACATTCCAGCCTCATTAGTTTACACTGCTGATATTAATACTATCATTACAATTGGACATGGTTTATTTGGACTACTATTACCACTAATACAATAATAGACCCTAATAGAGGGTGAGTGAAGGGGTGGGGGACAGGATTGACTTGGAGTTGTTCCACCCCCAGCAGCTGCAGCGGGGGCCCACCAGGGTCAGGCATACAGTAACACTTGACCCCGGCTCTGCTTGTGTGTACGTGTGCATGGACAAACCCTCCCACCGGCCCCTGTCCCCAAAGACTAGCAGAAAGGGCAGTAACCTCTAAAGGCTTTGTTTGGCCGGCCGGAGTCGGAGCATAGGCCCACCATTGTAAGTCTGGGGACTCAGGAGCTCCAGCTCTTGTTTTCTTTGGGAAGCAGGAAATTGGATGACTGGCTACCTGCTACAACAACATCCTGTACTTGAGAAGCCGTCTTTTCACCCATACCCACCTATTATTTCCTTTTTCCATCATACACAAGTGGTCAGCCAGCAAGCTTTTCTTTTTTCTTTTTCTTTTTTTTTCCTTTTTGGTCCACTGAGCTCCATGCGTGGGCTTGTCTCAGTTCCACTCAGGTTGAGATCAAATTGGCCCCATCCAGATGCTTCCGTCAAAAATAGTGTGCAGGGGCCAAATTCTTTCAGCTTTTGGAGCTAACCCACCAGGTTAATGGCTCTTTGTGAGCGGGCTGAAATGACAGTGATGATGTTACAGCTCTGCCAGTGCTTCTAGAGTCACTTTAGTCCAATCAGAATCATATGCAGAGACCACTTGTCACTATAAAAACATTCTAGAGGATTACAGATGTGTGGAAATATCTGTGTGGGCATTTATGGGAGCTTATTCAGAACTGACCTTATTGACATTCCACCTCAGTTTAAGACATTAATGAACGTCATTATAATCATTTCATCATTGGATGGATTTCGGATCTTCCTGGGTTCTCAGAGGAGTGCAACACTAGAACTGCACCTGTGACTGTGAAGCCAGTGACCCCCAAACAAAAAGCTAAAGCGCTTTTTAAAATTACTCAATCTTCAATGTATTTTAATAGGATTTCATGTAATAGATAAGAAGTAAATGATAAGGAAACAAAATTCTATCTTGATATGTTGTTGTACCCAGTTACTGAATTTAATCCCATTCTTTGATTTTATCAAAGGCTTATGGAAAAAATAATGAAGGAAAAAGTTATGATATCAATTTAGACAATTCAGCCATTTTCTGGATTTTACAAACATGATTAATCTGGTTTTATCAGAGTGATAAGATAAATAAAAATCCTAAGCAATGTGTCAAGGTAGAAATAAACAATACAATAAATGTCCCTTCAAAACTAGCTTGCAATGGTCAAGTGGAAGGAAAATTATTTTTGGCACCAGAATCTTTTACAAACAAAAATTGAAAAATGTGAAGGGGTCACCTGAAATTCAATCTATTTTGTTTCAGACAGGTTAGCCTCAAATATTTCCTAAAACGTAAACCACAAAAAATCTAAAAACAAGAAATGTAAATATCCTATAGTTTATGCATATAATACACAAATTTATTTCAAAAATGAAAATATTTTTCAGTTAGTAAGGCATAGAGGTCTGCCAACTGAGCATGTTCTCATTCACCAACACTTGTTTTACAATCTATATAATTCTATTTTTTTTTTTTTTGAGCTTTTTTTACGGCACTAGTGGCTAATTTTTCTGACAGGAGGACTAAGGCCTCCGTACATGGGTCGTGTGCACTAACCACTGCGCCACCTGCACGCCCCTTTCCCCACCTTTTTAAAAAAATTGTAAAGTTCAACTACCTCAGTACACAGGAAACAACATTTCTCAAGTCTTTTCCCACTCACACTCTAAAGAGTGACAGATGTTTGGCATACTTTCTCATCTATATTTTATTGTTTTCATTCAGAAATTGAGATTGGCAAACTTAGCCTTTCACATACATAAATCATATTTTACAATTGTTTTTTAAAAAGCAAAGAATTGTGTTGGAAAAACGTATCACTTTCTTATGCTGCTCCATAACCTGGCTAATGGGAACTTATTGCTAATAAAATCGTCTACCCCGTAACATTCAACTGCTGCTCTGAGATCTGCAGGTGACCTTACAAATCCTTCCTTACCCTGCTGAGAAGGATAGTGGCTTTGGTCGAGAATCAATCCATCCACTAACCCAAACAGAAGTTCTTTGTTTCCCTCCTAAGCGTTTTCCTGTAGCTTCTTCAGAGTTTTTAAACAAGTTTTTTAATTTTTCCCTGTTTTGTCTGGCTGAATTCAGCATCCTCTGTGTGGCATTTTACAGTATTTTAAGCTATTTAAACATTTAGCCTCTACTCTTTGGTATATCAATGAATCTGTGATCAACTTCATGATCTCTTCAAGAATACTGTGAAAATTCATTGACCTGGATTACCTACACCTGGCTCGTCATACCTACTTACATACACTATCTACTTGATGCAAAAAAGGCCCTCAGAGTAGCAAACTATGTAAATTATATTGCATTATCAAATCCCCCTTTATTAAGCAAAAAGTGCTTCAATCTTTAAAACTGAACAGAGTCGTGGTGATGTACAAGGCACATAACGGTATGTTCCCGCCTGGTATCCAGGAGCTTTTTGAGGAGAGACAATCAGCATAACGCTGCTCATCATTCTGAATACACCATATACCCACTGTGAAACATGAAAGGTGGTAACATCTCTTTGTGAAGGATGTTCTCCTTTTCCAGGGACAGCTAAGCTCCTATAAGATGATAAGATGGGAGGAACTATATGTGGCACATTCCTGGAAGACAAACTGTTGACAGACTGCAGCAAACTCAAACATAAACCCAGAGGTAAAGTGGAATGGTTAAGAGAGAAGCGTATTCATATGTTTAATGGCCTTGACATTGTACAGGTTTGAAATTAGACCAGAAGCCAACAAGAGTATTCAACTAGGCCAAGGTAGGCAGAAGAAAACAGGAATGAGGCAGTTTGATTTCAGGATGCCAAAACTAGGAATGTTGGATGGTCTACCCACAAATGGCTTTCCAGAATCTGGCGGTTACCCACTGGGAGAGCCAGAAATATAGAGTGCTCAGGCCAGGTGCAGCATCTCCCAGCAATGGAATTGCTGCAGGTGTAACTGCTCAAACCTTGATTGCCAGTGCAGAAGAGGGAGCAAGGAGTAACATTATGGGACTGCATACAGCAGCTTCTCAGGCAGGAGCAGAGGGGTCAAATACAAGTGGATAAGTCACTCTTCCCATGTTTTATTTATGAGGTAAGATAATTCAAGAATCATATGTATGTTAATTCTTACATACATGTAACATCAGATATTTCATCTGTGAAAATTAAAGCTTAGAATTTACAAATACAGGTTACGAGACTACAACTCTGCAAAAATATGAGTATAAAGCTTAAATTTATGAGTACGAATATTCATCACCTAATAAAGCTTTAACAGTCTTTACCAGTTTGTGTCAGTAATTCACACGAAGAATAGGAAATAGAGGAAAACAAAATTATCCATTGTACATTATATATTTACTGAAATATAGCTTTTAGTCACTTCATATTATACGTTTTAACAATGGTTCTAATTCTTCTGCATTTGTGATGTGCACTTGTGTTTTTACAAAGTTGTTACTTTGTAAACTGTATTCTTTATTAATAGAACGTGCAATAAATAGTGTGAATTCAGGAACCTTGTGTTTATCTATGGTACAACCCTTTTTAGAACCTCTTTCTATAACCAAGTGTAATCAATAACATTAATTATTATGATTATCTAATAACGTATCTTTGAAATAAAAAAAGCTTGGATTTTTAATGATATCAAAACTTTATTTAAACTACTATTTATTATCTTCTTTGGATTTCTAATCTGCTCTGCATGGGAAAAACCCAATTAGGCTCCATAGGCTCCTGTAAGAGGATCTTGATGGATCGTCAAAGGTGTGAAGGTCATCTCTATGAGCGTTCGTAGTGTAAATTAAAGCATGTCGTCCTCGTACTGGGCTCTGTCCATCTGCAGGCCTTTAGGACATCCTGAGATGGCAACTCCCAGTTACATCCTGAAATGGATTTTTAAGAAAAGAAGATGCTGTAGACAGTGACATTCCACAGCGTATTTTAAGGGAACAACAATGCAAAAGCTCTGAAGACAAAAAGGAAGACTTTGCATAAAATTAGTTCATTGACCACCATTACAGTTTTTATTTAATTATCACTTTTAATTTTGTTAAGCATAACAAGCATGGACCTCAATCTAAAAAGATTTCTTAATTTTCTGCCAATACTACTCATCATTTGAAACCCATCAGTAGGAATTTGTCTCACCTCACATTACTCTGCAGGAGCTGTTGTTTGTCAAATAAAATGAGACCCAAGAGAAACTCAACAGGACAGTTTTCCCCTCTCTCCAAAACTGCACTCCTCTATGATCCCACTTTCCAAGTTTCTGAGAGAAGTGTGCTCACATCCTTTCTTTCTCTTCACCCACATTGTTGTTTTAGGCCACCTGCAAAGCTATTTCTTTCTGTTCTGTGTGTATGTTTGAAGTCTGTAACACTTGTAAAACACAAATGTCAAGACGAGAAGGAGGAAATGTGCATTGGCTTCCCCACATCCTCCCAAGACGGTTGTTGTGTTGAAGGAGGGATGCAGGCAGTGTGTTCGTGTATGAGTGTCATGTCAGAATGAGCCTGTTTGATGGTGTGGGAGCCTGCATGTCAAATTGTGTACCTGTGAGCAAGCCTGGTGAGTAATCCTGCATGAAATGGTCAGTAAAGCAGCTCTTCTCCATTCATCCCTCTTCCCGAGCCTCTTGTCTCTGGTGATTAGCGGCTCCTCTAGGAGTTATAAATCTTCGATTTCCATTCCACAATCAGCCAGGATGGGCCAAAGCTGAGGAGCTACACAGCATTAAATTATGTGAGACTTCCTGCTAAGGCTTTTTTGGATGTAGCATCTCAAGTAAATTGGATAGCAGAGCCCCAGGCTCTGTGACTCAGGTCTGAAGCTCACACTGGTTAGAACTCGAACCTGCTGTGTCCTGCCTTATGTGGGAGCAGGAAGTATAGATGTATTTTACTTTTGAAAAGCATCACACAGAGGACCACTCAATCACAGTGTTTTCAGAGCAAACTGAAATTTACAAGCCTTGTTCACCCAAAAGCATATATATATTCAAACTAAGAAAAAGCATACAAATTATATTTTCTTATCTTTTATCTTACCACTAAACGTAGAGTTAACTAAGCAATACCGATATTTTATAAAATCATCAGATTCAAATCACATCCTTTATTGTATTTACAATTCAAGCTTCCGGTGTAATATTGTGGAATTGAATTTATAAACAACCTTCCAAATGACCAGTGAGCCTCTATTACATACCACAGCTTACCTGAGTATCTTTGCTGACCGTGTCCATCCCTTTATTACCACATTTTACCCATTTAAAGCTCCATTTAACAAAGCTCTGATCATCTACAGCTAGTTTCTTAAACATAACCTTGGGCAAACTGTTGTCCAATGGTTTCCACTGTCACCAGATGTCACCCTAAAAGTGCCCTTTTGGGATATAGATGAACAGCCATGCTATGTTAAATGTTGGGATTTTGCTGAAGCTATGCCCAAGAATGAAGGTAGTTCTGGAGGTAAGATGTGGGAGGGGTCAATCTGCCTCACAAGACTTACCTTTTTAAGTGGCTGGTGAGTAATTATTCCAACCCCTTTGTCATATTGCTACACTCAGGACCAAAACACAGATAACTACTTGGTAAATGCACGTTAGGGTGAAACGTTTTAATGAAGAAAAAATAGTTAACCAATGAAAACAGATGATGAGGACAAAACAGCCATAGAGATAGAAGGCAAACAGAAGGACACAGTTACAAACTCAAGGCTTAAAAAGAACAGAGGAAAGGTGGAGACAATGGACTAAACAAAGACACACTGGTGACTCTGGCTGAGGGAGAAACAGATAAGGAGTGGCTGATGCAGATGTGTTCCAGTGTTTGTCGTAATAAGTGCTGTTTAAATTGTGCTGGCAGTAAGGAAGAAGTTTGGAAAATGGGCCTGTTTGTTTCTTATCACAGTTCCTTTAGCGTAATTAACAACTTAGCATAAATGTGAAGGTTCTCAGACATCCAGGTCATGGTCAAGCTGGAAAAGTTCAGCTAAAGCAAATGAATGTGAGGTTTTCTAGAAGACGTGTCGGTACATTGGAGAGATCGAGCAACCTCTGTACAGGCGCATGTTTCAACACAGGAGGGCTAACTCCTCAAGACAAGACTCAGCTGTCCACCTACACCTAGAAGCTAGCGGGCACTTGTTTGAGGACAACAACGTCCATATTCTAGCCATGGAATACAAATGGTTTGAGAGGGGGGTCAAAGGCCATCATTGTTAACCTGGAAAGACTATCCCTTAACAGAGGACCTGGTTTCAGACATAACCTGTCATCTACATACAAAGCACTGAACCCCACCTGCCCTCACCTGACTCACACTCCAAAGAGGCATGTGACCGAAAAAACTCTTATGAGGAGGTTAACGACCCATCAGAACCTCCCTAACGTCCATCAACGCCCCCCAGGTGACCTCTATTGGCCACCATGTTGGAGGAATCAGATCCACATTGTTTTCTGCTTTTTTTTTTCTTCCCCTAATTCTTTTTTTTTTACATTAAATTATATTTATCTTAGCGCTCCCTGGAATTGGTCTTCTGAAAAAAACGTCACATCCAGTTGCCTAAACTGAACTGTCCAAATTGCACACAAGGTTTCACCCACTAAAATAGGTAGATTGCGCGTTTTACTGACAGAGTAGTTGTAAAATAAAATATGAGGTTCTAAGCCATGGAGAAGGAAGTAATAGTAATAAAAATATTTAAAAAATAATAATTATAATACTAAATAACATTTTTAGAGCACTGTAAAGATTATCTCTAAATGTTTCAAACAAAACTAAAATTACTAATATTATTCTACTATTGTTATTTAACAGTGCTAATATGTTTACGTGTTTACAGTCATTGAAATAATACCTCTTTTTTGTGGCATTGGTAATCTTGACTATTTTTGCATGTAAATCTGTAACTGGTACATAAATATATTAGGAAAAAAAATCACTCTGTTTGCAATAAGTGATGTTTTTGAAACTGAAAAAAAGTTTTAAGAGAAAATACTTTGTCATAGAATAAACAAAGGATAAACTGACATTTAGAAAATTATTTACAAGAGAAAAAAGCTCCATCTAAAATATATTGTTTTACTCTCAAATACTGTTTTTTTGTAATCAGAGTGAAAACTTTTTTTTCTCAAAAATAGATTTCTCTCTTAAAACAATTGTGTCCTCTCTCTTGAAACCTAAGTCTTTGTTCACAATTCAGGATTTTTCTCTTGATGTGAAAAATGTGTCTATGGTCCTATTTGGGAGTCGCAATAGAATTGGTAGCTGAGTGGTGACATATGTTGCAAAGGTGGTTACGCCTCCGATGTTAATTTTCATGAGGAAACACTTACTTGCCATGACTGCCTCACTCCACCAGCAGGTGCATTAGGCTTGAAAAGCCCTTCACCTGGAATGTGGAGAAGAGCTTACATTTTGTTTTAATTATAAGTCTTTTAATGTGTATTTTCCATCAGTAAGTTGCATAACACAAATGCGATGCCAGTCATCTGGTTCAGTTGCAGACAGCTCAGCTTCACTACAGACTTTTAATCCCACCCATCTGCACAGCCATAAACTCTCGTCCATGTTCCAGGCGAGGCACTGTTCATCTCAAAACTTTTTTTCCATTAAGAGAAAAATCCTGAATAGAGAAACAATGACTTAGGTTTTGTGAAAGATATGATTAAAGCTTTGAGAGAGAGATTTATTTTGATAGAAAATGTTTTCACTCTGTTTGCAAAAAAAAAAACAATTTGAGACTAAAATATATTTGAGAGACAGCTTTTTTACTTGAAATCCTAACTATTTTCTCTCAAAACATTTTCTTTAGTCTAAAATAACATCAGTTTTTGGCATCAGTGTGAAAATGTGTTCTTTCCAAAATATTTACTTTCAAAATTGTTATTTCTTTTTTCTTGAATTTAATAAAAACACAAAAATAACTTCATATATAAGCAGCAAGCCTAAAAGTCCCGAACCATGCGCAGCTCAAATATAATATAAAGAAGCTGCACATAGATTTGCATAGTTAAGGTCTGCAGATGCAGTCAAACATTGAATGCAGCTCGTATTAAATACATAGAGACTTTCAAGCTTTTTTATGTTTTAATGACTTTTGAAACCCAGACTGTGACTGTGTTCACCTGTGCCAGCGCAGTCAGCCTGGCTTGTGTCCAAAGTTGCTTTGAGAAGAAGCAGAAGTCAGCTCAGTCACTGCAAACCCCACCACCACCATCACCACCTCCAACCCAGCTCCACCATCCATCCTCCTCTCACTGACTACCCATCTCTCTACCCGCCCCGGCAGCCAACTCCCACTGGCCCTTAAGTCTGGGCTGTAAGCACCTCTGTCGTGACAAACTGGACTTGCGCTTGCCTACTTGCTGAGTGTGTGTGTGTCCGCATTGTGTCTCTGCAGATATGTGTGTGTGTAGCGTGTACAGTGTCTGGAAGCCTGGCGTTTGTTATTCCCTCTACAGTCACACTGTCTTTCATCAAGGCCCGTCCTCCAGCCCACAGACTCTCAGTATATAGTTTCATAGTCCTGGGCCCCTGTCTGCTGGAGCACGTGGGTGGATGATTTCTAACACATGGGAACCTTGGGAGCCCACGCTTCGTTGGAACAATGGAGGACCTGTCAGTATCAGGGCAATGGAGGAGGACGAGACCGCAAGCGGTGGTGATGTCACAATCTTTCACACCCACCCACACTATATTCCCCCAACCCCCACTTCTTGGACCCTGCTCATTCAGATGTGGGCACACATGCAAGGCGATCGCACGCAAATAAGAGCATCTACTACAAAAAAATTGAAAATAAAGGCAGACCAGTTAATATTTCCCTCATTTCCTTCTTCTTCTTGCCTGGCCGCAGGTGTTCATCATCCACAGAAATGCAAAAAACACCAAAATCAACAGAAGCGAATCATTCTTTACACTAACTTGGTATATTAATTTCATAACTTTAGTCAACCTTTCAAAATAATCCTTTTTAAAGGATCTGAGAAAACAAACGTAAGGATTAAATATTTACTTTCAGCATCAAAAGGATGTTTCCTTTATGTATTTAAAATGAACCCTGACAATTTTGAGTAGTGTTTTTTTATATACTTCTGTAAGATACAGCAGAGTCCACAAATAAACTGAAACATCAGAGGTCTTGCCATCACACTTGACATCCCTTGCACACTGGCGAGGTTCTAAGGTAAATTGGAAGAGCAGGCCCATAGCATCATAGAGTTTACAATTTAATTTAAAGTTTTTGTCCCAGCTATGATTCCACCTGTTTATCTTGTGTTTTCAAAGTCTCATTTTTTTAAATCATTGTTTAAAACATGTAAAAAGTCACACATGACCTTTCACATGTTCTGTTAAACAGCTCATTCTTAAAATACAAAATTGGGTAGTTTATATAAGTAGCGAAGAATCCATCTGAATTCTGCATGTTGCCCAAAAAACATATTGATTTTTTTTTGCATTTGATCCAACAAAGAAATCAGGTCACATGATACCATTAGGACATGTTAATATTATTGGAGTAGCACAGAGTGCCTCCGAGCCCCGGGAACTGCGCCTCCAATGGTCCAACCACCAAATACCACAGGTTTATTTTGACTGGAACTACACATCAGTTTGACAGAGATGTCATGAGTCAGACAGGAAGTAAGACACAATAGAACAGAACTGCCTTGGGAAAAATCAAAACTTTAATGAAGAAATCTTGACGTAAACACTTCACAATTACCTGTGAAAGTTCGATTTTAAACACACTGAGCAAAAGTCCAGTTGCCTACAATTTAAGCCTGTTTTGTGACGACACAATTATTAATCCTTAAAGTGAAGCAGGATAACTGCAATTAGCTTTAAGCAGTAAGTGAAGTTTCATATTTATTTACAGAGAGGCCTGTTTTTTATAAAACCTTCCATTTGTTTCGTGACCATTAAAAGTTTTCCAGTATAAAAACTTGCATAAAAATCTTATCTTTATTTTTTTTGAAGAAATTGGAGTATTGGGGGGCTTATCCACTGTCTGCAGTCTTTGTTTTATCTCTTTCTAAGTTCTCTTCAACCCCTCCGCAACCACCTTGCCACATGCCTTGGGCCCTAAAACCTGGGGTTTAGAGATGTGCTTATCACATATTGTGCAGCGTGGCCGTATTGTAATGAGATCAGAGAGTAGATCCTGAACTCAGACCTATTTCATACTGACTAGTTATGATCTAAACACAAACATGTGGATTTTCGATTGAACCAATGCTCTGACTGTAGATATGGAAAACTTAAGTTATTATGACTTATAAAGGTTGAAACCTTTGCTTTACTAGAATCGTTTTCCAATTTTCCTGTTTGGATCAGTTTACTCTGAACCACCAAACACTTTGACAACACTAATAGTTATTTTAACAGAAAGAAATATGCTGTCGCGTTGTTGACTTTATCTCTTTTCACCATTATGTAATTAATTGGTTATCAAATTTGTTATAGAAATATGTGAATGGAACTTTTCAAATTTTCTCATGGATTCTGATTTGGATTCAGTCCCTAAACTTCAACACAAGAGTATGCTGTGATTTGAACCATTCAGTTGTAGCTCAGGCTGTATGTTTAGGGGTTGTTTTTGCAACTTCTAACAGAGGTGTTACACTTAAGTCCTCAAGGCTCAATGTCTTAAACCTTTTAGATCTGTCTCTGCTTCAACACACTTAAATTAAATATTCTTGTCATAGCAGGACTCCTGGGAACTTGACTGCAGGATACTGACCCTCAAGAACTGAAGCTTGACTCTCCTAACTTACAGAGTGTATTTAAGCCTTATATTATCTGTACTTATGCTGAGGAACATGGATTTCATGTGTTAAGAGTGTTGTGAACTTTTAATTTTCTGTCACACTGAATTTCCTGTGTTGTCCAAAAGGCTAAATCTTGGTCTCATTCCAACAGAGCTCTTTCTTATAAATCTATGCTGTGTTCACAACATGGTTTGCAGCTAAATGCAAACAGGACCTGCTTCACCCATGACTTCAAAATAGAGCATTTTATAGAATGAGCAGCTAATAATTGCCCCGACACCAGATTTTCCCACCTGAGCTGTGGATGTCAGCAGCTCCTCCATAGTCTTTTTGCTACTTCTCTTATGAACTCTCCACGCCTGTCTGGCCAGTTTGATAAATTCAGAAAATTTTGGTTGTGTCATATGCTGGAAATGCTGGAATTAAATATATCTCCTTAAGACATTTAAAGCAAAATACAAAAAGACGTTTTGTTGGGGAAAACTGTTTTCAGACTTTCCTTAATAAATCTAAAGGCAATAGATGCAAATAAAGCTGGACAATATTACAACATAAAAATCGACAATTTACACTTTGCGCTAATTTCAAAATTAAGTTTAAACTATTCCTGTTCAGGAATAAAAGAGGAGTCATAGTTTTGTCTTACTTGGCATTGTAAAACAAGGCCTGATTGTTTAAATTTTATTTGATATCATTCTTCTCTGACCTCATACAAATAAAAACTACCAAAGGACTTATTTAGCCAAAACCAGAGAGTTCTCCCTTCCAATTTCTCTTCAACCCCACAAGTCAGATAACAAAATGCACCTTTTGTTGATGCTGCAAAATCTGATCCAAGAACCCATATTATGCATTAAACTTTCTTTTAAATCAAAATTTCACAGCCCTTAAAGTGGTTTCTACATCTGCATGCAGAAGAGAATGTGAGCCTTCAAATATTTTGCAGGTCTTTATGTGCACCATCTATGTCCTAAATCCCATTTAATTCCCAGAGGATAAAGCCTCTCCAGCTGCACACCACTTGCACGCCTAGTGGATTGCAATCTGACTTCCTGTAACACCTCTTCCTCCCTGAATGAGAGAACCAACTTTAGCCACATGTGGGCAGCGGATCATATGGCCTGTCTACATGTTAGCAAGTTGGCAGAGTGAGCAAAACAAAGCTGGAAACAATATTTTTTCAAGCCTTGCAGAGCTGGAAAATAACTTTAGTTACATCACCTTGTATCTTTTCTCACATTTCCATATCTATTCCATTCTGTTCATTTGCTTAAAAAAAAAAAACAGGCAACACAATACTGTTAAAGTGTAGGTGGGTTTCATGGATAATTGTTGGAGACTTTTGGAGTTTTGAAGTCAGAGAAAGGAAAAAGAGGTCAGTTCCCAGGAGTCTGTTGGAGAGTTCCATGAGGCGACAGCACACATCAGGTCCAGAGCGTGAGGAAAGCTATCAATCATCTGAGGCTCACAGGAGAAGGAGAAAGTAGCTGCAAGGGGGGAAACCAAACACTGAACTTAAACGCTTTATGTGCGTGTGTGCCTATTGTTAACTGTCTGGCTTCATTGTGTTGCAGCGGTAGCTTCCACACCCTTTGCTTTTAGTGGAAATCGGCACCTTCAGACACAAACTTCTCAAGAGGCCGGATCTGTGGGAGGGAAATTTTAAAAGCTCCTTCGTTCAGGCACATAAAGTAATAGAAGCAATTTAAAGCAAATTAATATGATTTTTGTAAAATGTAGTAATTAGAAAAAATAACCTAAAGCCTGTTTTGTCATTTTTTTGCTACAAGAAACACAATTCTTGACTTAATACCATCAGAACTTAATTTGTCTTGTCTGCTCTTTGTTAAGCTTATTTTTAACTTACCTTAAGCGGTTTACAACACATACACAGCTCAGGCATTGCCAGATCTTTGTAGCTCTGTGAAAGAGCTGAGAAGAGGCTTCCTTTGGGTAAAATGTTTCTCAGGTTAGCATTAGCAGAACTGGCGACTGCCTGGCAAACAGTGCAGTTAAATTTAAACTTGTAGCTAAAACCTTTGATCGACACCACACTCAAAATCTTGACCGATGTTAACCATTGTTTTTCCTCTTTTTTGTGCCGCTTCAATCTATGCAATAACAAGGAGAAGCCTTTAATCAGCTCTTTTATGGACCTACTAGGATCTGGCAATAACCGAACTCCATCTCGCTTGACTTTAGCCTATTATTCTTATTGGTGCAAAATATTTTGATGGAAATATTGGCTTTGTAACTGTAAGTAAATATTATTGCATAATTCTAGGCATTCTGTGGCTGTTTTAATCTTAAATCAACACTTTTGATTAAAAGAATTTTGCTACAACTGTTGAAATTGAGTAGATTGGACCATAAACTGATTTGTTGGAAATCTTAGGGATTTGATTAAGTATGTCAAGAATGAACAGTGATGAAAGCAATATAACTCCTGTTTATCACGGAGAACTCCTACAATGAGGTTGTGCACATCAAAACTGGATTATGATGCAATGGAAGATGGTCTTGTAAAATGACTGTGGTAGTGTGACGGCAAATTATGGTTTGATGGGAAACCTTGTATCAGAACAGAGGTGAGCCATACTAATAATGGAATATGTGCTTACAAATTCAAAAGATTTCAATTCAATCAGGCATCTCTGACATGTTTTGAACAAACAAAAGGCTCAACCTCACAACTTACATGCCGTCAGGGACTTGCTGTTTACTTCTTGGTGAAGGTACTATAGTATACCTTCAGGGATTAAATGCAATCGATGGCATGAAAGAAAAGGATTATTTTCGGGCTAGAGGAACTACCCACTGTAGGGTGGATAATTATGATGTTCTGCCTGGTTGCTGGAAAGTATAATGTGGTTAAAAATGTGCATCGAAAGAGCACATTACTCATTCAGGGTCGTTCTTTTCCATCATTTAATACTGACAGCATAAAAGATTGGCAAGCATTTCCTCAACTTCTAGAAAACAGCACAGCTTGATCATTTTGTTTGCATCATTATCTCATAGAGTAATCTAATAAGAGTGAGGTAAGAGGTTCATTTTGACATGGTTGGCCCCTTCAGAAAGATCTCTGCGTGAACTTGTGTGTGTAAACGGACAGCGTGTTATGCTGATCAGCAGGTTCTGTGGTTATAACCTAAACAACCCGGGCATAACCTCTGCGTTTGTTTGATTGTTTACTCTGGGCAGGTGAGCTGCCTGCCGCTAACAGCAACACAGACCATCATTGCGAACCATCTGTGGTCGCGGTTCAGTGTTGACTTACTGCTTTCAAAACATCTCTAAGATTTCCCCAGAGGAATCCTGTTTGACCTGTAACACCAGCAAAAATGTGGTTTATGAGTAAAAAACACTAACTGTCATTTTTGACTTGGGGAATACTTTGTAAATTAATGTAATTAAACATCCTTTAATGTTACTTCAGAAATTCTGAATTTTAATATCTGACTGGCAAATTTTGAAAGAAGATTGATTTTTTAGAATAATGAATTTTCTAAAAGTGCTTCATCTATGATCTATGCAGGAAAACTTGTGGTACCTCCTGAAAATGGGAAAAGATGGAGACAACAGTGTTAACTGTGCTTTCATATGACTCTTGGTGTAAAATCATTCTCTTTTAGTTCCCTTTTAATCCAGAGACAGAGTTTGAACCAAATATTAATCATTCAGCTAATCATACATGTAAACGTTTCTGATCACAGTTTTAAATTATCCCACTCTGTCTACCCTCTTCTACCAGACAACTAGCCTGGCCAGCCAGACAGAAGATACGGAGGATAAATCAGTCTGATAAAACCTCCGCTGAATCTGACCAGATCTAGACAGACCAATCAAAGCCTGGAAGGCTGGACTTTATGATGTGTCATTTAATGATAAATTCTGAGTATCACCTAAAAGAACACAGAATTTAAACCATAATAATTTGGGATGGTTAAACAGCAAAGAAAATAAGTATGGCTCAAATCCTTCAGAGACCAATGAACAGAGTTGTAATCACACTTTCCTGATTGTAGTTTATAATTAAATAATTTAAATAAGCACCTCCCTCCTGTACTTCCCTGATTTTCCACTGTTGCTGTGGTGACAAAGTTTATCTCCTATTTACTCTGAGTAGCACTTACCTATTAAAGACTCCCAGTGTCTTTAGGCTCTTGTACATTGGTATCCACCTTTTCAAACTCATTTTATGTTTATGTGAACTTTACTCTCCATTTTTCCTCTACAATCGAGTGCCATGGCATTCAGCCTTAACTGTTGTATCAAGCCAACCCTACTAAGTCACAGTGGAGGACCTTTTGCACAGTTTATGGCTTTAGTCAGACACAACAAGTGCAACAAGAACAACTATGTAAAAAATTGCCTTATATATTGTTTTATTAAACCTTGTATTCACTTTAAGCAATTTAGTTTTTTCACATATAGACAAATATAACATATATATATATATATAAGCTAAATTCCAATTTTGTATCTCAAATTTGAGCCTTTGGCTTTCATTATTCAAGAAAGAGAATAAATATTAAGATTATTAGTCAGGCCTGAATAATAAAATACACCCTTTTTTTCTTCCAAATATTTTTTTTTAATTCTAGCATTTTGATCCATTTTTATATATTTAGCAATTAACTCCCCGTCACAATTTATTCTCACCAGTAGATGGAAAAGCCTTTATCAGCATTATGACAATTTAATTTACCAGGCATAGCATTTTTTAGCTAATCTTTGACTCGTGGTGGTGCAACAGTTAATTGTGGAAAGAGATATATTAAAAAGATTAGCAGTTACATATTATTATTATCATCATCATTATTGTTATTATCATTGTTGATTAACAAAAGCTTTTACCTTAGATTCTGCCATCGTAGGTTTGAGTCCTGGACTCCCTCTCTCTAATCCTATTTCCTGTCTGCCCACTTAGAAAAAAACAGGCCTAAAACACAATCTTAAGAGAGCAAGGAGTTGCTGATTGCATCACTGGAGGGAGTGCAAGATCAGAGATGGAGCTAAGTGTGCACAAAGAAAAATTTGTAGTCAATCACATCGGGTGGAGAGGAGTTTGTCAGGGTTTAGTGTGCACCAGAGTCGTATCAAAAGAGCCTGTGTGAGATAAAAATAAATGCTTCAGACAAGTCTCACTGAGCGCTCAGATTAGTAACTGTGTTCTGAAGGTAGTGGCACAAAATAGCAAGAAGACAGTCTTTCTGCAACTGTCTACCACCCTAAAACTTGTAATGGTACGCAGTACAATTGTGGCTCACTTTTACCTCTGTATAACAGGATATCAGACTAACTTGGGATACCCACCTACATCGACCAGCCCTTTCGCAAAACTATCTAGACACTCATTCTACCTTCTGTTGAAAGGAAACAAACCTCTAAAGTCACCTGCTCCTGGCCTCTTGCTCATTCACATTTGATTCAATTCAGTTATTCAAAATTACTCTGATAATTTCAAAAGGAAATTCAGTGTTGTGTTTTTTGTCAAATTATCTTGTATAGGAGTTGTTAGAACATAACCTGCCTTCTTTATCAGCTTGTTAAGCTTCTTTAAGGTATTGCTCTTACGTATGCTGTTACCATAGCAAATGATGGCAGAAAACATCACATTACAACAGACCGAAGGAAGCAAACACTGCAGGACCTAAGCTTCCCCAAGAAATACAGTCCACTCTATTCCTTCTTGTACACTTGTAGAAGTTGCATCTCCATTCGAGTCTATTGTCCAGTTGAACACCATGGTATTTGTAGTCCTCAACCACCTCCACTTCTTCTACCATGATGCTGATAAGATTCAAATTGTCTCTATTTCTTCTGAAATCTGCAATCATCTCCTTTTTTTTGTCGACATTCAGGATCAGATTATTTTTTTCTACACAATGCCACAAAGCGGTTCACCGGCTTACTGTACTCAGCATCTTGTGTATCTCTGATTTACCCAACAATCTGAGTATTACCCCAGATGACAGGACTCTGTCTTGTAATGGAACTCAGAGTAGAAAGGAATGATGAGAGCACAATTCCCTGTGGTGCTCCTGTGTTGCTGACTACTAGATTAGACAGTTGTCATATTTGAGGGAGCTAAGGTTTAGGCTTTAAATTCTGTCTATTTGAATGCAATTTCTTTGTAACTCATTATACATGAAGATAAGCATTTCATCAAGCAGCTATTTCTACAAATATATTTATTAATATTTTGTCCTCTCTCTTGTCTGTTGCATGATTTTTAGAATATTATTTATCTGCAGTTTCTTATGGGTTGCAAACATGTACAATGCACATAGATTTTTTATGAAAAGGTAGCCAACAGTCTTGTTTTCAGTTTATATATCCAGATAAATTGATAAAGCATCAGTGGCCTTATGTTATCTTCCAGTATCCTTGGAACAAAGGTAACTACAAGATATCAATCATAAAAGAATCTTCTCAGAATGTTGGTCATGCATAAAAGCAATGTACAAGGAAGTCTGTATTCTGTAGTTTTAGCTTTTGAGTAATCTCCTAAGCCCTCAACACTTCCTACTGTCAGACTGTTGATTATTACGGCCATTTAACACCACATCAAACGCTGTGGTGCATTAACCAGATACATGCAGGAATCTTAGGCCCCAGCTGGTGTGAAACCAGTGGAATTTATCCCCTTTCTTAATCCCCTCTCACTGAGGAGAGACCCTTTCTTTCTGCAAAAACCAGGTGAACTCAAGGTGCAAAAATGCCACTGCCATGCTATATATCATCATCACCAGCTTCCTAACCCAACATTCAGTCATCATCACCCTGTCCTCTTCCATCATCTTGTTTCCATTGCACTGCACAGAAATCTACAAACACATAGCCAGACAGGAAAGCTACCCTTACAGCCTGTGCTTTGAGTTTGTCTCTGTCTGAAGGGGAAGTTGGTGTTCACAAATGTGGACTACCTCGACTGTAAACCAATTCCTGTAAGGCTATCGAATATCAGCCCCCCAGTGCCTGAGTTATTACAGCACGGCTGTTCACTTCAATGTTTGCCCAGCGGGGCCTGGCCTGCTGTGGTCCAGGGCTGAGCTCTGCAGTCAGTCACTTCACCCCTGAAAACACCCCCCAAAAACAGCAAGCTTCCGCCACAGGTGTCTCAGACTTTCTTCTACTTCCCCCGTCAGTCTTTTTCCCTTTTGACAGGCCCTTTAGTTTCCTGTTCTCTCACTGCTTCACCCACTTCCACATTTCTCTCACTCTCTCAAGGTTCTCGCAGCCAGAACAGATTGTTCGCATTTGACTGGTGCACTCCCTCCATAACATCTTCCTTCAGACACACAAGGCCAATCCTTTGTCTATCTCTGTCACACAAGGACACAAAGATATTTGTTCCTCATCACTCCTTTAGGTTTTACAAGTTAGAGCAGCTGGTTTGACCTCTGGATCTCAGGGGATTTGGGATAGGCTAGAAGATGAAGCTTGAAAAAGGTGAGAGCAGTAAAGGTCATTTCCAACACTAAAGGAATGTGACCAAAGGTGTTTCTTGTCTGCTTAGAAAAATTAGACCTTTTCCTTACCTTTGAATCCCTGTTGCCCCTCTTGTCCTTTGACAGTTAGCTCACACTAAAAGCTGCTTGGGTGTTCAGCTTGTGCTTTCTTTTTTTTTTTTTTTGATGAGCCACAAACTTTTTTCACTAAAACCCGAATTGCAACATATTATTTATGATACTTTGTCTGATTTAAGAGTCATTGATTGATGATTACTTTAATTTAAAGAAAATGTAACTCTGATCTTTGAGGAGCACTATCCTGGAAATCTTTTGAAAGCATTCATGTTTTATCAGAATAGCTTCCAACCAGATCTTTGCAGAACTTGATGACATGCTCAGGGGATGATTTACATATTTGGTTCACATGCGTTGGAGACATAATGCATTAAATACTTTGGCCCCACCACCATGGACCATTCTTCATAACTAAAAAACACCACAAGTTAGATTCCTCTATAGCAACAGGAAACTCTATGTTGAATCATTGAAAGTATGAAAAGCAAGACACATTCCCGTAATTGGTACCGTGTTTCATTTGTTGTTGTTTTTTGTTTCTGTGTTTCTTTGTTTTTGCATTACTTATGGACTTAAATTTTTTGTGAAATTATTTAAGCCCATCAAACATATTTGCATTTGCTGCATCAAAACCACAAACTTTCCCGTGTTTTAAGAGGCTTTTATGTGAGACCAAGTAGCTCTTTGCAAATTAGAACCTTTATGAAAACAACTGTTCAAAATTCCAGGTTAGGAAAAAAAAAAAAAAAAAAAAAAAATTCCAGGTTAGGGTTAGGGTAATGTGCAATTAAGTTTAAGGTTGCCATGTGATAAAATAAATCAAAAGGACTACTAATACTCTGGCAAGGCAATGTTCAGATATGTGAATTAATGGGACTTATTGTGGGTAAGGATTTAATTAAGCTTTTTAGCTTATTTCTGCTCAGATTCAAAGAAAGTGAGAAAGTGCAAATCTGTCCAACATGGTTGCACCGCCTCTCCCTCAGCTGTCCTGCTGGGTGGGAGGCCATGTTGTTTGGCCTGTGTAACTACTGTTGGTGAACCAAAGCAACACCAGGAGTAATATAGTCCACAGATCACAACCTTATGGAGAGTATTTACCTTAGACACTAATCTGACCATGGTTTATATCATCCAGGATCTGGGGATCAGAAGGATGCAGACAAGGGGCTCTTTTGCTTGATTCTTAGAAAAAAAAAAAAAACGTCAGACAATTTTAAGGAAACCTGATCAGGAATGAAAACAACTATGAAGTCATATCTTTACTTTAGGTAGTCAGCAGGAGCAGATATCTATGATATCCAGAGAAGAGGAGATGGGGGGGGGGGGTAGTGTGGACTGCATCCCATCCAATCCCTCATCCCTCAACCTCCTCCCACTCCCCTATATTTCTCTCTACTGAGTTGTTTTCTGAATTCCAGCCAGGAAAGTTTAATGGCTGTGGAATTTGGACAGGAAAAAAGCGGCGCTGGAAGTTTCAGAGGAAGCGGGGATTTGTGCCTCACGAAGGCAGCACCTCTGTTTGTGTTCTACCGGCCTGACAGACAGGGAGAGAGAGGGAGAGCGGCGGAGACTGGGAATGAAAGACAGAGGAAGATCGTCAGAGAGCTTTTCCAGCTAAAGGCTCGGGCCTCGTGGGGGAGGTAGACCTCAGACAGACAGGCCGCGATCGTTTGACCCCTCAAACACGTGACCATGCATAAAACAATGCATTGCTTTACACACACCCACTCACTTACCATTGCTGCTCAACTCATGCACATACACGTACAAATGGGATCAGATTTGCAAACTAGAGTTGCACACGAAACCACGCGAGCACACGTAGCCGCAGACGCCTTCTCACAATATCTACATAACCACCTTAATGTGAAAGAAAGGTCTTCAGACCAAAAGAAACAAAATGTAAAGTTTCCATTATAATTCTTTTGGGGGGTAAAAACAGGGAAAAGAATAATCTGAACACATTTAAACTTTTAAACCTCGATGCAAAAGGATATTAAAGTAAATTTAAGTTCCAGGTTTTTAAAAGTTTATTGTATTCTTAGAATAAAACCAAAATGAGACAATTCCTGTTTCCAATTTCTATGTTTTAGATCAGGCTTGTTTTCCAATTATCCCTACCTAACTCACATTTGTGTTGTATAAAATGCATGGAATTCAAAATATAGTCAGTTAAAACAAACAATACCCTTTACTCTTTTGCATTCCCTTGTTTCAAATCATCATTAAGATTTTTTTTCAAAGACAGTATATTTGAAAACATGTTAAAGAAATCTGTCAAATCTTTAATTACAAACCCAACTTTTTAAAAAAGATGTCTCATCAGTCAATCTTAGTTAGCCCTTTAAAGCCAAATATATCATATGTGATACATGAATTTTTGAGACCTCTGCATCATCAGTGGGATATTTTCTCTCTTGAGAACCCAACTTAATAAATCAGAAATATGTAGGGAACAGAAAATGCATTAAAAATTATACGGAAATGCCTAATGTATCACAATTTATGCAAATAATGATCAAATTTAACTTATACAAAATCTATATTTTTTCATAATTTTTCATAGAATTCAATGACAACTCTTATATTAAAAAATCAGAATGTCAATCTGATCAATTATTTAATGGTTTGGGGTTTAAAGGGTTAGACAATAAAACATCATAATATCATCAGTTAACATCGCTACTCAATCTGACCTTGTTGCTTTACCATCTAAAATTCCCAGCATTCACCTTTGTGATTTCACAGTTATCATCCTTATCAGGATGTATTATTTGCTTACAGACTATAGGAAGCTGCTGCTGTATTTGCTTTACTAATAATGCTTTTTTTCAGTCTCATATTTCCCTTTGCAGTTTATCAATGTTATATTTGTGCTTCTATAGATGTATTGGAGTGCATCTGTTAGGCCAATCTTAATACCCTTTTGCATTTAGCAGCTTTCAAATGGAAGATGAGTAGATCATGCTGTAGAGAAAATGATGACTTGAAAGGGGATTTGTTATCCTGTGGCTGATCCTGTTGTATTGATAAACAGATCTTCCATTGGACTAAATCTGAGGAATTGAGGGGGATTTTGTTGAATATAAAGTCCTGTCATGACTTCAGGGTGTCTTCGCCTGTAACCCATGTTAGGCTAACTGAGATAATAGGTCTGACATTGCTAAACCATTCCAACATAAATAGGGAAATCATTAGAAGTTGAGGGTTACTGGTAACATGGCTGTGAGTCAGTCTCTGTCACACATGTACAAAGACACTTTACACACAAAGGGAATAGGATATTCTGCTGGTTTTAGGGGATTACTTTCATTGTACATTTACATTAGTGGAAGGATTGCAGAATCCCTTTGTGCCTCCAGCATCTTAAAAACAGTGAGTGTGTTCTGGATGCCTGTGGAACACAGTGCAAAACTGAATGTTTCCAGGGGTCTTTTTCTCCTCTACAATCAGATTCTTTGACAAACCTTTACAGCAATCCAGACTTTGTTTGATTCTGTTGTAATATTTATTGATTTCTGTATGGGGATCAATAAAGTATGATTTAATTAAATTAAATTGAATGATGTTGTCATGGATAAATATGAAGTTTTGTCCAATAAAAAGCTTGTGAAAAAAACCTTTTCACCATTTCTGTCTAGAAATGTATGTTTTCCCTGCTGATGCTGCATCGTCTAAAGGTGGATGTTATTTTTTTATAGTCTTAGATTGTTGCATTATGAAGAGTTTCCTCTGTGATGGACTACACCAGGCATAGTGAGGTCTTTATACAGCAAGAACTTATTCCACATCTTCACTAACTTGAATACAAAGTGTTGGAGGTGGTCTGAGACTCCCCATGGTGAGCAACACTTCAAACTCTTCGAGGCTTGGCCCTAACTTATTTTGAATTTATATCTGCTGCCATTCTGTTCCCATTGTCAAACTATTCAGAGCAGATGATTACAGTATAATATATTTTAAATGCATTTGTGTTTAGGATCATTGTCCAGTTAGAATCTGGGTGAAGCATCAGCTGTTAAACAGATCAGCCTAAAAAGAGCCTCAAACCATTACCCTTCACCTATATGCTTGACAGTTGATATGAGGTGTTTGTGCTGAGTTTGGTTTTCTCAAAACACAGCACACATGCGTTAGGTTCCTCTACTCTTTAACAGGGACACTGATACAGAAGTCTGGTTGTTCATTGAGATGCAGCAACTATTTTTGGAAACAATGAGTCTCCACCCATCAATTCTTCCTTAAATTTGTACATTCTAATTATACAGTCATTGATTTTAACATTTAACTGATTATATGAGGCCTGCAGAGGCTACGCTAAAGGTTTTTTTGTATTTTTTCAAGAATTGCAGGGGCTGTGATTGGTGTGTTTTCTCTGGGGCTATAAACTAGAGCAGCACTCTAAAACTCTAGTCATTGAGGGCTGGTATCCTTCAATTTTTAGATACATCTCTGCTTCAACACACTGGACGGCAATACGCAAAGCCAGTGAAGTGGTTTAACCATTTGATTCAGGCATGCAGGGCAAATTCCAGGATATCGGCTTTCCAGGATTTGATTTTGAGAACAATGAACTTGTGGATTCTATTAAAAAGTTTCTTTTATTTAAATGTTTTATCTTAGTGTCCAACTATGTCTTTTTTGTTCTTACTTTCTTGACCAAAACATAGAGTCCCTCTCAGTGAACTCAGAATAAAAATGGTATAAAGTATTATTTAAAATAACATAACAATGATGATGTTGTGCACAACAACAGTTAAGTTAAAGAGGAACAGTTAAGTGGGATATTGGCGGAGAAATTAGGATTCACTGAGCAAATCAGTTTGGCTGAGATTAAAGATGTTTTAATACGGGATAGTTTTCCTTTCTTTGAAGTCTTAAACTTTTGAAAAAGTGGGAGAGTTTCTTATGGAATAAATTAACTGAATGGAGCAAAATTTGGACTCCATTTTTGAGGCCTTGCAGATACGTGCTTCACGCTTTCATTGTTTCTACATTACAGATGTTATGTTAAGGTTAGGGCAGCAACAGCTGGTAATGACTAGGGATGTCGCGGTACAGCTTGTAAAACAGGAAACAAAAGTCAACAGCAAAAGGTACGAAAACAGCTGACCCATGTGAAATTAACCAATGAGTAACAGAAACTTATAACTTTGCAGAGTGTTTCTATCAGCATGAAAATATTGGAGATTTTAGATGCCAGTTGATGAAATCCAATACTAGTCTTTTGGCTAATATCAGACAGATATCATATATCAGCATCAGATCGGGACATCCCTAGTAATGAATGTTGTTTTTTATTACTGCCAACTGCTGGGCTGAAGGGGTAGCAATATAATCCTTTAACTGCTGGGTAAAACAAATCACATGTATTCAGTGGAAAAACGGATTTACTTATTTAACTCTCCATGCTAGTAATTTCCCTCTGGGATTATTAAAGTACTTCTGATTCTGCTATCTCTTACTGGTCTGGAGAAAGAGAAAGCGTTGGGAAGCCCAGATGGACTTTAAATTGTTTGACCATATCTTTAGCAGATACTGACAGAAATTGACATCTTGGTTCTGTGTAAACAAGCATATGCTGCAGGGATACATTTTGATTAAACTTAAACTTAAATTACAGTATAAGGTTGAATACAGAAGGTTGCCACATTTTCAGGTTTTTTGATCAGTTAAACAAATAAAAAAATGCTTTTCTATTGAAAGGCATTATCATTTTGGTTAATCATATGAAATCTCAGTAAAGAAATCCCTACACAATAAAGTTTTGGCAGTGGTTGGGTAACAACATCTGAGAAAGTACTTTGCCTTTTGTTTGTGAATACTGATTTCCATAAAGCCTTTGTACATTTGTGGTTTTGCCCTCCCATTCATCCTTGGGACCAGGACTCAATCATGTCATCATTTTAATGGCTGTACATCTTCTCAGCTCCCCATTCTTCACCTTACACCTCTCCAAGCTTCAGCCAAGAGACAGATGGGTAGACATGGGGACAGACAGGCCAGGCGCCCTGAGCCAGCCAGTAAGCTAACTAACCAGTCAGTCAGTCCTGGAAACAAGGCCTTGATACTGGAGACAACTGTATCTATTACATATTTGCACCCTATCTTGATCCTGCATCATGGCACCAGCTACCAGGGGATTCAGGGGAACACTCGCTTAGACTCACACATGTGTGCTACATCCTCTAAACATGCAAGGAAAGGCAGAAGAATTGATGGGGACACATTTAACCCTCATCACTCTGAGCCACTCAGCCGAACACTCAGTATGAAGCACCATTATCAGTGGATAAACTGAAGCATATGTTTGCCTTTTGTGTTTAATCAATCATCACTTGCATCCAATGGACATTGTGAGATCATTTTTGAGATAAGGACTGCTTGTTCAAAGCTCCCCTCCTTCTTTGGCTATAAGACATAAAGGGGTGTTTGACTGAAAAGCAGAAAGGTTTAATTATAAATCTGTAAAACTACATTCCTGAGTTACTTTTGACAGTGTCAGCTTAGACTTAGACTTAGACTTAGACTTTTTATTTGTCATTTTGTATGCACAGAGTGCATACAGAACGAAATTGCGTT